>JAIPMN010014415.1:0-12815 GCA_020650975.1 Apostichopus californicus | reverse complement strand
ATATCAAGTATATTTTCAGGTGATTTATACCAAATAGATATAGTTTTGGGGTGTTTTAAGGCTTAGGTGTCCGGAATTGTCCATGTCCATGCTACTACTACTAGGCCTAAGTTGTTAAGTAGTTACTTGTAGTTGTACTAGCTGAATGTATTGGCATATCATAGTCTAGGCCCTAGGCTAGCATAGCTTTGGACAATTCCACATCAACATATGCTGCCTCCAATAATCAACCCCCACCACCCCTTCCAAAAAAATTTCATTTTGGAGAAAGGGAATTCATGACCACTATTCCACGTAGCTCTGTGAGGTATAGACTAGAGGTTGATTTAACATCTCTCATCTTTGTTCTGCTTCTGTTAGATACTCGTTAAAAACCTCTCTCTGGTATCACAACGAGGATGTTGGTGCGCAGCCTACAGTGCTTATAACAATGCGTGGGCAATCTTGTCTTAAACACCTCAAGACTAGAGCTCTCTTTAACAGCCAAGAATTGTGTATTCCAGTCTTTTATAGTCCTAGGATAGAAACTATACTGAAAAGCACGATGATTATGTGGAATTTGTGTATAGCGGCCACGCCTCCCTGGTTTCAAGAAGGGATTAGTCTCATTTGGGACTGCAATTAGGCCATTAATAATTTGGTAAAAGGGCATAAGTCTGGCCGTTTTCCTTCTTTCTGTGAGGGGTTCCCACTTCAAAGTCTTCAAGATCTCAGTGACGCTTGATTGTTAAACATATCCTACTGGAAATACAAGCTTTTCCTTGGACCTAACACTCGCCACTGATCTTTTCTTTACCGGAAAGTCACTATTTGTTTTCATCACTTATAATATTGTTGTATCATATATTTCGCGCTGGACCCCTTTTTAGTTTTAGACTTCGGAAGATCTATTTACAAATAGTCAAGAGGCAGTCTAAATTATAATTTGGTAAGTTGTAGTTTAATACCTACTACCCATGTCAGTAAAAGGTACTCTTCTTTATTGATATTTATATTTTATCACATTACTATTAATCAGTTGAATAATGTTATATGAATAAAATGAGGTGCAAACTTTGAAGTATTGTCAGAACCTTTCAGTCTGATAAAGGTTGGAGGCAGTAGGGAATGCCTTCAAATACATGACCATTAATTTAAGTAGTAACTGAAAGGAAGCTTTTTTTCTAATGCAATCCAAGATGTTAAGTAATGAATATTTTACAAAATTAATTCTCTTGTTGATCATGGCAGTTTCATCTCCTGTGATGTTCAGTTCAGCTGTGTCTAAAGTATATGGACCACTGTGGAGTTACCTATATCCCCGTTGCATACATTGTGTTCTTAATTGTTTGAAAATCAAAATGTTAAATGTCATTGAACAGTGAATCCATTTGTTATAATGCTACTGTACCTACAGCATAAAGATTGTAGGGATGCATTTCTCTGAAACTTTCTGATTCTCTGTGTTTGGTCTTGTCATTTAGTATTCAAACTTAGATGATAACATGTCTCAGAGAAGGACGGTTAGCCTAGGTGTAGGAAGATTAGGTTTGACATGAGTGACCTTTTTTTATACTTTCTAGCATTGTTGATATCAATACTGATGACCTATTAAAGGCATTGAAGACTCCCCCCAAACCGTGTGCGGCCATCTGAAAAAGTTAACTTTCTGTTGCTTGCAAGTGACGTTTTGTTTGTGTCGCTACAAATTGCAGACAGTAATGAAAAGTGATACCTTGTAATCTTTAGCTGGACCTGAGATGTCATCGCTGGATCGTTTGTTCACTGTGCTGTGGGTATTGACCGCAGCTGTATGTACTGACTATACACTAGTGTCTAATTACCGACGGTAGCAAGCTGTGTGTGTATTACCCTGGGATCGATGGTGGTGTCTAACACTTCTGTTACACCTCATTCGAAACTAGGTCAGATTACCGGCATTTGACGTTTCTTTTTGAGCGAGTCTTCACACCCTTTAAGACCTGTTTGTACTAACAAGCTTCCAGTAAATCTTTGCTAAACTGATTCTAGATCATGCTCATTGATTGATATGCATTTTGAAATCGCCCTGGCAACCTGAGTAACAGGTACATTCAGAGCGGTATAGAGAGTGTAGGATAACCATGAACCAATAGTTTTGTACTGATATGGATTGACCTTTTGACCTATTGCACAATACTCCTCCATGGTACAAACTGCAAACTTGCTTATTGAAGCAGAATTGTTCTTTTCTTAAATTTTTTCTGATACTTAACCAGCAGTTTGCATCTGCTTGGTTGATAACAAATTACTTCAAGTGATTTATCATTTCTATGACCTTGATGTGCTGATATCTTCATTCAAAAATACCAAACCAGTGTGGAACATTTAGTTATCTTTTCCATCGCTCTAGTATGTGACAATCCCCTCAATAACAATAATTTTTGGTGTATTGCAATATTTCATGTCATATTTTAAGATTTTGTTGACTTTAGACATACATTTACATAGCCAAAGGGTATTAAACAGAACTCAGAGAAGATTGTTTACTTTAACTGTAAATGTTTACAAAAGACTGTCTGGATACACAAAGTGATGTTGATAGGGAAGTTTCAAAAATCCTACATTTTTGTTATTGTATGTTATTTTCTCCAGGTGATATCATGTTATCAAGATTCTCAACACAACTTGTAAGGTGGGGAAGCTCATCTGCTCGCCATCGCAGTACTGCAACCGCTGCAGCGCCCTCACTGAAACTGACCCCTGATCAGATTTATGCACGTGAGGACAAATACGGTGCGCATAACTACCACCCCCTGCCAGTAGCACTGGCCAAAGGAAAAGGTAAATACCATAACCAACAGCTTACATTGATCCGAAGGGGACATTAAATGAAGACGGTGATATTGCATAACATTTCTAGAAAGCATTACAGTTGTAAAGCTTGATATTCTATTACTCTCCTCTATTAAATGTCTCCCTCTACAATTACACTATTCCATCTACTGGCAGTATCAACTTAGCTTTAGTAGACCCCTGATGATACCTCTACCCTCCCCCTCCTTCCCCTCCCATTCCCCTCCCATCCCCCTCCTTTGATTTCCAGCATTATTTTTACCCTTCCAGAGTCCGGAGCAGATTACTAGACTTTTAATACAAATGTTGTATTTTCCTACTTTTTTGTTCTGCTTTTGTAGGTGTGTTTTTATGGGATGTTGACGGCAAAAGGTATTTTGACTTTCTCAGTGCATACAGTGCTGTCAACCAAGGTCATTGCCATCCAAAGATTGTCCAAGCGTTACAGGATCAGGCCGAGGTACTCTGTCTTACCTCAAGGGCATTCTACAATGACCAGCTTGGAGAATATGAAGAGTATGTCACCAAGCTGTGTGGCTTTGATAAGCTTCTTCCTATGAACACTGGTAAGTATTAGTTGCCATGGATATTTCAAATTTTGTACTGACCTTCTTTCCATTTAAGGATATGAGTATCGTTTTGTCTGTGTCTCTTGCATATAACCCCATCAAATTTTAAAGGACTGTTAATATTGAAAATTGCCAAACTGTCCAAAATGGAGCAGCTAGTTCTGTTTGCATTTGTGCATCAGATCTTTTGTGACTTGCGAAGAAGTTTTTGTAGATACTGTCAGGGTGAGACATACCTCTGACATTGTGAACTAGAAGTTACGATGGGGCTATATCACAACAAGATAAAAGGCATGTTCATCGAGATATTAGTAGGTAGTAAGTTCAATTGATGTCGGTTGTATCGAGAGGGTAATGATTGAGCACTGAGGATATGTGTGGTTGAACTTTGACATGATATCATCATATTACTACATGTAAGTACATGATGAATGGATAGTTGGACACTCGACATACTATTTTGCGAAACACAGGTAAACTATATATATCACCATAAATGAGATTACAAATAAAAACTCATATTTTGTACCATCTGATAGTAATAATTTTTGCCGAATTATTTCATGAACAGGGTAACCAAAAGTATCTGTTGTTTATGTTGTCAGGTGTTGAAGGCGGCGAGACTGCTTGTAAACTGGCCAGGAAGTGGGGATATAATGTAAAGGGTGTTCCCAACAATCAAGCCAAGATCATCGTTGCAGAGGGGAACTTCTGGGGTCGTACTCTTGCCGCTTGTTCCAGCTCGACCGATCCAGATTGTTATGAGGGGTTCGGTCCGTACATTCCTGGCTTTGAAATTATTCCATACAGCGATCTCGATGCCTTGGAAGTGAGTATCTTTAAAGATAAATGGAGGAAGGAGGAGTAAAAGTGGCATGGAGAGTGGGAAGTGAAATATCTTACTTTGATCCATCGTTTATCGGTCTCCACATGCCATTTACAAAACAAACACAAACACAAAATGTATGCACAGGGGAAGCTTCAAGCATAAACCACTCTCCTCCTCAGGCAGGGAGTAGTCTCTTTTATACAACACCTAATTGTATTCTGGTCATTTGATTGGTCAATTGCTCGTTGAATGCATGCAAAATCTGCTCTATTACACTCTATGAAATAGAACCATGGGTTATACTTTTTTTTGATAGCACTTTTTTCAATGGTAAGAGAGCAGAGAAACCTGTCTGTTCCAAACAATCTGTTGAATGAGTGCATTTTACCCATCTTAATATAATATGTTGTATAAAACAAATAATGAATGGTTTCCATTCGTGCAACAGTGCAAATATTTCATTCGTTGAAAAATGTAATTTGTTCCATTCAACTCGGCTGCGCCTCGTTGAATGGAACATTCCATCTTTCAACTCATAAAATATTTGCACTATTGCACTCATAACCATTCATTATTTGTATAATATATAGCAAAGAGCTGATCCTTTTACAATCTCCCCGATGTAACATGTCTGCATTTAATACCAAGTGTAAAGGTGGGTGAGTTTACTGCTTAATATAGCTCCCAAGTAAGTTTGCTTTTCTTCTTTGTTAAACAAAATGAACACGATTATGGCATGTGAACTTTTTCACAGGTGATAGTACTTTGACTCTGACCTAGTATGATAGTAAACTTATGTACATTTCTCTTCTAAGGGGTACTCTACAGACAATTTACTCGGTTCAATTTTTTTTGTGATAAAAAGTCAAGTAGTTGTTTGTCCCTCTGTAATCACAATCTCAAAATTTGGCAACATTTGGCGCTCCCTGTATAATACCACACTAACAGTCTATACAGTTGCTTGCTTACTAAGTTGAGCCTTTGAAAATCAATACCAATCTCATATGACCTGGTAGGTTTGGAAAAAAACTGAATGATTGTGTTCTGTATTGTGTAAAGTAAAAACACACATGTGCAAGAATGTAAATAGTTAACAATGGCTCAATATGTTGGCACATAGACCAACAAACGTTTTAGGTTTCATCCACCAAACTTTGGACAACAAGAAATAATGACAGGGAATATAACATATTGTAAAACAAGTCTGTTATATTGGTCTACCAAATTTGCATCTTTAATACCTAAACTGCAATGGTTTGAACATAAAAAAATAAAAATATGATATCATGTCAAATATTCTTTAATGAATCCCTCAATGAACCATGAGTAATTAGCAGTTACCATATCATATTTACTGGTTAAAAATTGTATGACACATTAACAGAAAAAGAACAGAAAATATTTATGATTTTCTACATAAGATGCGACTAGAGTGTACATGACAACCAACCCACTTTATTCATAACTGTATAAAATTTAATTTGCAATAAATGTAGTAAGCAATATTAGTATTAATCAGGAAGCTGCATCACTTTTGAACGGTGAAATGAATATACCCTCTTTTTTGTTGTTGTTCCGTTTGCACAAAGAGATTATTACGATCCAAAGTTAAAATTTATTACAGACTGTAGGGCAAATTGGTAAGGAATTAGCGGGTCATCTAATTAATGAAATAATTAGCATTTAGCAAGAGAACTTGTCCAAATAGCCATCCTGTTAAGTATTTGCTCACATTTATTGTTTTATTGCGTTTAAATGTCTGACTGTTTTACTTGGAGTTGACATCTCTTTCATTTATGCTTCTCCAACTTTATAAAAACATGTTAAACTCATGCAAGTTAATATGCATGGTTGACTGTCTGTCTGTCTGTCTGTCTGACAAGCCCAGCGATGCTGACCTATGGGCCACCTCTCTCAAACCAGCAGCTTCCAAATGGAGACACACTCTAATTTATACCCGATGCAGTTGCATGGACTGAACAAAGAAGTATTCTATAACCCTTAGAGTACATTATAGCGATAATTTACCCCCATGGTTAACTTCAGTAACTCTGTGTTAAAACTTATAGACCTACTTCTAATGGCTAGACGACTTGATTGCAAAGAAGCCTTGCAGAACAGTGACCACACCTAAGGTTTTTGTACCCAACCCTGAGTTATTAAGTAACAATAACTAGTCTATGAATTGCTTATTTTCATTTCTTTCGACTTTGCAGTTACATAAGAATGAACCGAAACTAGTTTGACTTAACACTGACCCATGTAGCCCAAAAGAAATAGCACAAATTGTCAGATATCTGTGTTCAATCTGCACTATGTAAATTAAAATATTTATGTGTAGTTGGTCAAACATTGTGCCAAAATGTCTTGTGCAAACAAGCCGTGTATATTTATATATTTCACACCAAAATTCACATTCTAACAAAAGACATGGAAACTCCCCAACTGAAAGATGATGTAAGGACACATGCAAATTGTTGGTGAGTTTCAAATCTACCACAACAGCAGATAAATGCAAAGCAAACATATTTTACAAAGCCTAAAAGAGACTAAATTTCCCACACTAATCTTAAAACACTGTAAACTGGTAGAATTTTGTGGTCATCCAGTTTTCTTTGTGCGAGTTCTTGAGAAATCATTACGGCTGCTCACAGTGTCATTATATTGTCTGTGACGAAAGTGTTACAAATCGTCCTACCTTTATGAGTTGTGCATATTAATCATATGATAGGCTGACCAGGTTTTACACAGTAAAAACAGTGTACACACAATTATGGAAGCTCCCATAAAGAGTTTGTGTGTAATCAGTGCAAAAAGGTATTCTCAAATATCTTTAGACATCTTATTGCAGACTATAAGTCAATCATATCAGAAAATATGTTTTGACTTCTTGGGAATAAATCTCTGTAATTTGACTTTAGTTAGCAATGTATTTTGCCCTGTGCAACTTTAATAATGAGTGCTGTTGCATTGTTGCTGCTGCTCCCAATTGCTATTGCACTATATGGTCATGCCAAATGATACACTTTGGCATTCTTTGTCAAGTTTGCCCAGTCTGAAGTTTCTTAGGCCACTTGTTCGAGGATAGGCCTCGAAAGGAACTTTGGTCCACTGAATAAAAATATGGATGTCTTGGATGACCACCGTTAAACAATTGCCTTGGCATGTGATATTTTGTTTTTCTCTGCAAGTTGGTACCATGTATCGATTTAGAGGATGTGGACCATCCCTTGAGAATTGCTAGTTGTTGTTAACAATAATTTGTTTGGTTTGAAATTTTTCTATTTCTAGAAAGCGTGCCAAGACCCAAATGTTGTAGCTTTTATGATAGAGCCCATACAGGGAGAGGCTGGAGTTTACGTTCCCCATGAGGGGTACATGAAGGGCGTCAGGGACATCTGCACCAAGCATAATGTAAGTATACAACTGTTTCTCGGTCAACAGTGTTGCTACCGAAACCAATGCTATCATTGGTTCATGTTAGGAGGTTCAGTAATTTTTATTCAGCAAGGGAGGGGGAGGGAGTGGGGTGGGAGGAGTTTGTGACTTATCTCGCACATAGACCAGTAGGGATGGTTGGTTTGTGTCTCCCTTCCAGCTTAGACAATTCACAATGTAACTTCAGTTTGTTGCATTGATGTCAAAACAAATGTTGAACAGAGATAATCATGTTTGTATCATCTGTTTCGTTTTATAGTCTAGTGCAGTATCTGTCACTGGGATTTTAAAACCTGCGTCCACGAGGCGAGGCATCTTAAAATTGTTTGGGTCGGCTCAGTGAAAACTTGCGTCTAGGCTGATGTCCTCCATGAAAACTTACCTTTAAAATATCTCTGTAGGAACACACAATACTTAGTTATTATGACCCCAACAATAAGCGGGAATGTGAGTACAAATTTTGGCTGTAGACTAGTTACCATATATGCAGGCCTGGATGGCATTCAATGCTTGCTGCTGCATGGTATACAACTCCAACGCAAAGAGTCTATGATTATGTTGTAGGCTATGCATATGCTGTGAATGTCGGGAATCAAATAAAACCAGTGTCTAGACAAAATGACAGCATACTAATAAATTAAATTTTTAACTAATTTAACTGAGCCCTTCAAATGTTGTGTGCATATATGCTGGGAATTTCGGAAATCATGTAAAACCAGTGTCTAGACCAAATGCCAGCAAAAATATACTGTACTTGTTCAACTAATTTAACTGAGCCCTTCAAATGCCGTGTGCATATATGCTGTGAATGTCGGTAATCAAGTAAAACCAACATTCACCCTGGATGCTTTGCAGTATTTCCAAATAGCCAACTAAATTATAAATTATAGTATGTGAATAACTCTTTACGCACTGTCGATATCTCAAACTTCAATGGCTTCTTTTGAAGATGCATTGAATACAGTAGTTTACACATGACAATTGGTAAGGGACTATTAGCCAATCAAATCACGAGAAATATGGAAAACCATCATTGGATAATTTTAGCATGAAATCTGAGTAATAGAAATGTTAGCACTGCACCGTTGATTCATTATGATTTTATTTGTTTTTAAACAAAAATCTGCAGGATTGGAAGAAATTTCGTTTTTTTATAGAAGAAGTGGGTTTTTTGAAAAGAAAGAAATATGTTCATTCACAATGTGTTTCGTTCCGTTTGGCATAGGCCTAGTTGTGAGTGTGGTTACTTGTGGTTTGTTTCTCAAAAACATAGGGTTGCGTCCATCGGACGCAAGCAGCTTGAATATATTTCGTCCCTGGCTTAAACACTGCATCCTGGACGCAGAATCCTGCATTCCTGCAGTCCAGCGCGAAATATATAAATGATACAACAATATAAATGATAAAAACAAAATGTGACTTTCCGGTAAAGAAAAGATCAGTGGCGAGTGTTAGGTCCAAGGAAAAGCTTTTACTTCCAGTAGGATATATTTAACAAAGATGAGAGATGTCAAATCAACATGTATCTCACAGAGCTACGTGGAAAAGTGGTCACGAATTCCCTTTCTCAGAAAACATAAAACAAAGGCCTGGTTATTCATGACTCAGAGAAGTACACTGGAAGGACAAAGAAAAGTGAGGGCTCACTATTGAAAGAGCGAAACAACGCTGCTGGTGCACCTTTTAGGGAAAAGGTTGTATAAATTACTGCACTACAAACTGCATAGATTTTTTTTTTTTTAGTTTATTATACTACAAACTTTTGGGAGGTGAAATTTGTTATGAAAGCAACCAGCTATCTCAAATTTCATCTTTTTTTATCTTTATTTTTGTTCATCTTAATTCTTGCTTGCACAGGTTTTATTTATCGCTGACGAGATACAGACTGGGCTAGCAAGGACAGGAAAGTTCCTTTGCGTGGACCACGAGAATGTCAAGCCGGATATGCTGATCCTGGGAAAAGCCCTTTCTGGAGGCATGTACCCGGTACGTCTCTAGTTAAGCCACTAATATTTATGTTATGAAAATAAGAAAATATGCATAGTTGGACCAAGCTTGTGGCAGAAGTGCTCTTAACAGTTACTGTGTAAATCCATTTGTTAGTGTGCCTGTATATACTTTAAACGTAAATATTTTTGATTTATAAATTTCTGCATTGTATCAAATCAAACTGGGTTGTGTTTGCTGGTCACATGTTATGGAAGGTACTTTTGCTTTTGGTTATTATGTTACTTGAAAGTGTAGTAGGGCTTAATCATATGGTCCCCAGTTCGAGTCACTCCAAGATTAATGTATGTCGTCTAGTTACAGAGTTGTTGACAATTCATAATCATGGACTATGAATCTAAGAGACTGACTTCGGTCAGCTTGCGGTTTTCATAAGCCAATGAGGCTTCTTCGCAAGTTCCTGCTTGCAGGAGGATCTAAAATACATACATACATACATACATACATACACCCTTACATACACACATACATACATACATACATACACACACACATACATGCATACATAAATACATCTCCGTTGTTATAGCCCGAAGCATGTATATTGAGAGGTCACCGGTGTGGTTCTGCATCTGACCAACAAGCCTTCCTCTTTCAAAATTTTTGTATCATTCTGAGACTTTTATGAAATACCACTTGCTAATTTGTAGAATAATATTGTAGGTTTTTATACAATACAATGATGGTTAAGCTCTCATTGCAAATAATCATGAAAGCTGCTCCAAATTTTAAAAGCTCAGCTTGATATGGCAGTGTTTTCCTGTTGGGAATTGACTGTGACATTATTTTATTATTCTTCTGT
Source organism: Apostichopus californicus (assembly GCA_020650975.1). NCBI lineage: Eukaryota > Metazoa > Echinodermata > Holothuroidea > Aspidochirotida > Stichopodidae > Apostichopus > Apostichopus californicus. The sequence goes on along the minus strand of JAIPMN010014415.1, from coordinate 2,356 downwards.
TTGTAGGTTTCAGCAGTACTAGCCAATGATGAGGTGATGTTAACCATTAAACCAGGAGAGCATGGATCCACGTACGGTGGTAATCCCATCGCGTGTAGAGTTGCAAAGGTGGCCTTAGAGGTAAAGTTATGTAGGGGCATCAGTAAAGGAATTAAATTAAACTTAGAACCATATATATATGTCATGTTGAGTACTTGTCATACTTTAATTTGGACCATTTATGAGTACTCAATGGTGGAAATATATTTCTCACATGTACTGTAAACTTGCTTCAAAGCACTCCTTCTGACAGCATGAACGGGTTAGTATAATTTGTCTGATAGAACACATGATATTCATATTGTACATACTGCCTGTACAAGTGCTTTGAAGCAGGATACGAATGTACAATTTATAGAAAATTGACCCAATTTTGGGTGATTAGCTACATCCTTTTTGGCAGGATCCATCGGAAATGTTCCTTTTTGTGAAGGACATATGTGTAGGCTGTGTGTTATTTTGTTAATGGCATGCATATTCTGTAGGATATAGCCTTACAGATGACTGATAATAAGGTGATTACTGGTGACTGTTCATGACTATTCATAGGTATGTATGATACCTTATGACTATTCATAGCTAGGCATGACAACTAATGACTATTCATAGCTAGGCATGACAACTAATGACTATTCATAGCTAGGCATGACAACTAATGACTATTCATAGCTAGGCATGACACCTCATAACTATTCATAGCTAGGCATGACACCTCATGACTATCCATAGCTTGGCATGACACCTCATGACTATCCATAGCTTGGCATGACACCTCATGACTATCCATAGCTAGGCATGACACCTCATGACTATCCATAGCTAGGCATGACACATCATGACTATCCATAGCTAGGCATGACACATCATGACTATCCATAGCTAGGCATGACACCTCATGACTATTCATAGCTAGGCATGACACCTCATGACTATTCATAGCTAGGCATGATGCCTCATGACTATTCATAGCTAGGCATGACACCTCATGACTATTCATAGCTAGGCATGACACCTCATGACTATTCATAGCTAGGCATGACACCTCATGACTATTCATAACTAGGCATGACACCTCATGACTATTCATAGCTAGGCATGACACCTCATGACTATTCATAGCTAGGCATGACACCTCATGACTATTCATAGCTAGGCATGACACCTCATGACTATTCATATCATAGCTAGGCATGACACCTCATGACAATTCATAGCTAGGCATGACACCTCATGACTATTCATATCATAGCTAGGCATGACAACTAATGACTATTGATACATTCCTTGCATTAAGAATTCATTGAATATCAAAAGTCTTTTGATAGTGAGACATTGTGGCTGTGATTTTCTCTGTGCTCTTACACCTGTTGTTAATTGTGATTGTTAAACTTTGTCTATTGAATACCCTCTAAGAGAAAGTACTGTATTATCTGTGTACTGGAAGCCTATTAATTAGTGACTGTACAGTTAAATGAGGTACCCTGTATGTTGTTTTGGTTTTCTGCAAGGCTTTATCTTGGATGCCTTTTCTTTAAAAGTATCCTGTCTTATAGATCAAGTTGTTTTCTTTTTGTCACGCCTAGACTTTCCTTAACATGTCTCTTGCCTTGTGAACATTGAGAATAGTTATTTTTGGTCATAATTGGTAGGTTTTATCTCCTTGCTGTACTTTGATATACATTCCAGCTGTACCCTGTTCTGTAAGGTGTAAATTATTTATTCCTTTTGTGTGTGAGTGTGTGTGTTTGTTACTCTGTCATTTCTCATTCTGTGTATGTGAACTCTATTCTATAGTAATGTGCTCTTACTAGCACAGTGAAGTTGAACAACAGAAGACCTGATTATTTAATTGATAACTAACAATTAATAGGTCGTATTGGTAACTTTCAGGTAGAACGTAAATTTCATTCAGTTGTTCTAATATTGTAATTAAATGTACTCTCTTTAATAAAAGTCACTAAAGCAATTTTGAGAAAGATCAAAGCTGATGGCCTTTAACTATCCCCTATAAAGGTGTGACAGCTTCTTTTTATTTTTTAAATCAAGTATCTCCTCGCTGTTTCCAGATTTGGTTAAGTTTTATTTCTCTGTACTACATACTGGATATGTGCATTTTGGGATTTTTCTTCACCTGGTGCCCTTTGAACCAAGTCATTTAATCACCAGAAATTCTAAAAGTCAAGTTCTATTCACCCACAGTATATGTTGCATATTATACAAATAATGAATGGTTTCCATTCGTGCAATAGTGCAAATATTTCATGAGTTGAAAGATGGAATGTTCCATTCAACGAGGCGCAGCCGAGTTGAATGGAAC
>JAIPMN010014414.1:5575-18159 GCA_020650975.1 Apostichopus californicus | reverse complement strand
CCCCCTTCGCCCCCCCCCCCTTGGCTACGCGCCTGCAGTTAGAAATCTTGTAGAAATCAGGCCAAATGGAAACCCAGTTAACCCATATCGATGCATGTGGATCATATATATGATTGTACGTACTTACACTCATACACAAGAGATGTACAGATATTATGATAATTATCATGAGTGACAACTTGCTATACGGTCACAGGTCACAGAAACGACCACGAAGTGTCATTTACCTCATGCAGCATGTGTTGGATGAAGTTTTAGCCACCGCCAAAAATGATTTGGATAAATAATCTCAAGCATTATTTTCTATTTATAGCCACATAAAAAAACTATGCCACCAAATATTGGGGGATATTAGATACTATATTTCCCCACCTATAATACTAGGAGGGACATGTCCCCCCCTGTCACCCCCCCCCCCCATGATCGCCGCCCATGACCCTGGCTAACGGAAGCCCTGCTTGTCATGTTGGCTAAATATAACGTAACATCGAGCATTTCACCCGATTCTCGTTGTGGTCACGAAAACTATGGTGGTTATTGGTAATGTTGATCATCTGTTTGAACGTGCTTTTCACGTGACCCGCCCTGCGGGATCCAAAACGTCACGGCCAAACGGCACTACAATATTGGTAATGTTGTTCATCTGTTTGAACGTTGCAGCCACTAACAGCAGCCAATAGTGTATACATCAACGTTACGCACCGTTGTCCACTGATGTTTGTACACTGTGACGAGCGCTGTGTACGCTGTGACGAGAAAGTGGATCCCCAGCAGCCACTAAGGGCAGACTAAATTAGCGGACAATAACAAGACTGTTACTTTTTCTTACCTGTTTTAAAGCGATAATAATTCACGCTATGCATACTTTAAAAGGCCAAAAATGGCACCATAAGAGAGATGAGAATGTTGCTCTTAAGTTATGTGATATAATTTTGGAATTTAATGGTGGACGATTTCTGCATCTATATGTAACCCCTTGAAAGTGATGTGATACTTTAAAAATTGGTGGCGCTGTGTAGATTTAATTAGAGGGTTTGCTGTTATTTTATGACACTGCACTACTGACCTCTACTGGGGTAGTGGTCAGTACACTGCACACGTCTATGATTTTGATGCCTGGTAGCCATCTTTGCCCGTACACCCACTTTAGCCCAGCTGTCCTCTGTGAGGCATAGTTTAGCCGATAGAATTTGTCAGCTGGTGTTTTGTTGTTTATCGTGAGACATTCTATAACTGATTACTTGACAGCTCTCCAGGTACGGTTTTCAACCCTTTTGTTTTAAGTTAGTTTTGATAATACAGTATTCCACATCGAGTCCATCCTGTGTGCTATGTTTGTTAGTGTATTGTAGCGTACGTAGCCTGTTGTGTGAATTGCACAGCGGAGTTTCAGCTTTGTTCGCTGATATAAACCTTTGATTAGTTGATTAGTTGGTGAAAGACTTATTGTTTACGGTGACAGTTATTGAATAAAGTTTACTGTGCGATAGATTATGTTTAGAATGTGGGGTTTTCTAAGATAAATAGGCTGTTTTGGCCTATAAGGCGATGTAATTGTGTTATGGGAGCCCTTCTGTATTGGATGTTAGTATTAGTAGCTAGGGTTGTTAGGCTTAGCAATATGCCCATGAGTACAGAGACCTAAGCTTTGTGTTAAATCTAATTGGGGGCGTTGTTGCAGTATATTGGTGATGCTCGTTTGTACACAAACGGGTATACTATTGTGATAATGGATTAGTACGGATTGGGAAAGGGTTATCACATGTTTTACTGTGGAGTTTATACACCCTTGCAGGAAGCTCAATGTTGTATTATTTTGATATATTGATTTGATCAGATTTAAAGTGTTTGGCAACAATAGTTAAGCATATTGAATTATTTTAGATGTCATTGTAGTGGTAGTGTTTTATTACTGTTTGGTAACCTTCTCTCCAGACTGGTGTTGACGACCGGGTATTCATACGTTGACGGTCGCAGGAACTTCGCCTGAGCTTGTGATCTTCGCGAAATGATCAGTTAACGCGCGATATTAATTAGGTGAAATTTATATAGTCTAGCTGGGGATGAGTGCATGCAACAGGGGGTGTATTAATCTAGAAGGGGGTTTATCTTACGACTGTGGGATACCATTCATTGTTACTATGTTAAGCATTATTGTATTAAAGGGTGTGAAGACTCGCGCAAAAAGAAACGTATAATGCCGGTAATCTGACCTAGGTTCGAATGAGGTGTAACAGAAGTCTTAGACACCACCATCAATCCCAAAAAATACACACAGAGCTTGCTACCGTTGGTAATTAGACACTAGTGTACACTCAGTACATACAGCTGCGGTCAATACCCACAGCACAGTGTCTAAACGATACAACTAAGACATCTCAGGTCCAGCTAAAGATAACAAGGTATCACGTTTCATTACTGTATGCATTTTGTAGCGACACAAACAAAACGTCACTTGCAAGCAACAGAAAGTTAACTTTTTCAGATGGCCGCACACGGTTTGGGGCGAGTCTTCAATGCCTTTAAGCATTTAAGTGTATACCACACCCGATTCAAATGGGGGAATTCATCTCTCCCGTCTCAATAGTTGAGTACCCTGACCGTATTAAATTCAGTACGTGTTGGACAATTAAATAACTTGGGTTTTTGTGTCTTTATTTCTTCTGAGTTTGGGGCAATAACTCTAACCTAAATAGAGGGCGGACGAACCATGGGTAACATATAGTCAACTTAAAACTTGTGATCCTACCAAAACTTGTGGGGAAAGCCGTAAATTGTGGCAATTTTTGTACCAATTAGTTTTGTTTTTACCCAAATGTCTAAACAATTAATTGATGAGAATATGCAATAGTCAAGAGAGGTACAATGACAAAGTTAAGTTATTCCTCTTAGACGTGGTATGAAAAAACAGTCAGTAACACTTTGATTTATTGAAAATCGATGGCTACAAACCATTCGATCCTAATAGGAAAGGGATGCAAATGGGAAAATTAGCTTAAAACGAGCGGTAATGTGTTATGTTCTAAACGTATTATTATTTCAAAATCGATTAATTTGAGTTATCGACTTAGTTAAGAGGTCCAGTCTGGTTAGCACCACATTAAAGAAGAAAGATTCTTCTTTCACGTGATATACCTCTACTATTGGTAACAAAGCTGATTTCTTGACCAGAAGTGGCCTTAAAGTTTTACAAAATTGTTTAAATTTGTTTTCCCTTCAAAATCGATTAAGTTGAGTTATTTTTTGATTTTTTTTTTTTAAATCGATTAATTTGAGTTATCGACCTTATAGAAATGTCCGGTTAGCCCCACATTAAAGCAGCGCATTTAGAGAGGGGTCCGTATTGGGGTTAAAACTTTAATGCCACTTTCGGTCAAGAAATCGGTTTTGTTACCGATAGTAGAGATATACCACGTGAAAGAAGAACATTTCTACTTTAATGTGGTGCTAACCTGACATCTCAATAAGGTCGATAACTCAAATTAATCGATTTTGAAAAAATAAAATCATTTTTGGGATCATTACACATTACGTATATACAGCGTGTTTAAGGCCACTAATTCGGTCTTGTAGTACTGTGTGTCATGTCTTACTGTCCTTTTCTCTTAGTGGCCGCTGTTAGTGTCTGCTCTTAGTGGCTGCTAGCTTCAACTCATGAGGCAACTGAAGACCCACCCACCCACTCACCCGACAGGTAGAGCCTCATCGTTAAACTTTTTGAGAGGGTCTTACATCACGGATAGGCCTGTGCGTGATCTTGCCTTGGAAGATGTGTAAGTCAGCCTACATATTATCGTATTGACAGCCTAGCTACTTTCTGCACATGACTGACTAGGCTTTTGTATCTTGAACCCCGGTTATTATTATTATTATTATATATTATTATTATTATTATTATTATTATTATTATTATTATTATTATTATTATGATTATTATTATATATTATATATTATTATTATTATTATTATTATTATTATTATTATTATTATATAGCCATGCTTTGTGTAGAGGTTGGATGCATCTCTTTAGTGGGAGAACCAGAAATATGCAGGTTGGACGATTGGGGGGTGGTGGGGGGGGATGTAGCAGTGGCAGAAAACATTATTCCTGCCCTCATTTCTTTTCAACAAAAGATGAAATACTGGATCCTTTCCATTAGTAAAAAGAGTTATAGGCAATCTAATTATCAACTTTTAGTCTCATATATACCGCTTGATCTGTAGAAAATTTTCATATTAAGTCCAAATCTTGATACAGAAGGTCAAAACTCTGTAACTGGACTACATAAATGAATCTTGGAGTGACTCAAACTCGGGACCTTATGATTGGAAGGCACCGGCGTTAACCACTGAGCTAACACTACTAAAAAAATTCACTCGTAACACTCCTAAGATTTTTTTAATTTTTTTTTAAAATTTTTTTTGCACAAAATGCTGAGCCTCCAAAACTCCTACACAAAATTTGCCATGTACTAAATTATTCCATGGTGTATATATTCCATGCAACTCACTGTGGTAGGGTACACGGTATAGGCACATGTACCAGAATCATGGTTACCATAGTAATTACCTTTGGCTCCTGCAATATATTTCATATAGTCAAATTTAATTAATCATATTTCTTGCTCTTGTACGTACTACAGCTTGTTGCTCAGGACCAGGGTATGCTACCCCAGAGGATGCAATCCAGGCACCTCCCGAAGGACTTCTGTACACCACCTGTGTCTACCGTGGAGTGGACTCAAAGAAACCTGATTTCTTGGCAACGGTTGATGTGGACCCACTTTCACCAACATTCTGCCAGGTAAATTAGAGCTAAGAGTATGTAACCAGTATCATTACCAGGATATTAAAAGTTGTGTCTGCCGGATGCAATGTCTTAAAATTGTTTGAGTCCGCTCAGAAAAACTTAAAAATACCTCTACATCAGGGGTGGGCAACCTTTTTGAATGAATGGGCCAGATATAAGGAGTGAAAAATTGACTGGGCCGCACCTAACCAACGACCTGCTTTGGTTTCAAACCTTTGATTCAGAGGACTTTCAAGCAATAGGTGTGTGTACTTAATCTGTATTCACAAAAACATAATGTCGATACAGTACGGTTGATAATTAATAGGGATAATAGGCCTACCTGACAGCATCATTAGTGCCGATAAATTCTAAGCAGCTAGCTCATTTCTTGTGATGATGTAAAATAGATTGATTTTTTTTTCTTTTTCTTGAGACATCTCACGGGCCGCAAAAAAATCACGGGCGGGCCGTAGGTTGCCCACCCCTGCTCTACATGAACGCACAATACTAAGTTGTAATTGACCCTGAACAAGAAATTGGCTTGTGCGCAACGGAAGCCTAACGTGATAGGTGTGTAATGTGCATGGGAAAAAATAAATATCAAATGATGAAAGCTGCAACAAGTATACAACAAAATTACTGTCAAAATTTTGAAACAGGAAATTTTGCCGTATACTAGTTACCATACATAGGCATAGGAGCCCAATTTGATTTGGGAGGGCTGTAACGACTCGCGCGCGTTCAACATGTTAATGTGCATATCATACAGGCATTCATCGGTTATAACAGAACATGCCAATAACATACAATCATTATCTATGTTATAACCCTTCCATATTGGTTAGAATTATTCAGGAAGTTGTTACAATAATAATAATAATAATAACATCAGTTTAACCAGTGAAAAACACATTGCAAATTTTTTTTTCTTTCAGTAGGTGCCCGAAATATTATCAGTATATTGCCCGAATTTTCACAACAAATTTTGGTTGGGGGGGCTGCAGCCACCCAAGGCCCCCCCCCGCCTCCTACGCCTATGTTACCAGATATTCTCAGCTGGCCTAGGCATTATGCAGTGCATACTTCTGTCGGGGTATACCATTACATCTATCGTCTATGAAAATGTTATAGGCTATGAATATACGCTGCGAATTTTTGGTCAGAATCCAATGTAAAAGTCAACCGAGTGCCTACAGAGAAAATTCTACAAACAAATACCACACTTTTAACTGATTTAATGGAGGCCCTTAAATGATGTAGAGAATATTACATATAGATCTCGTCGACACAAGAACACGCCCCTCAAAGGCCTATTACTTGCCCACAAAATTTATGAACCCCTGTCGTTAGTTACCATTAAGTGTTACCCTGGATGCAACTTTATTCCTAAGTTTGATTCAAAGTTGAACAAATTTTTCCTTTTTCCCCAACCACTATTGGCAAGTCGGCCCAATTACCCCAGCCAGTTCCGACCCCTTTCCCATTTCAGTATGTAAATAACATTTTACGCAATGTCGATAGAAAAAGCTAAGGGGCCAAAAGCTACTTTTGACAAAGTGTGAAGTATATAGTTTTCACTCAGAACAAATTTAACTGAAGCACGTGGTCAAAGTTTGCGATTTTATTACTCTCAATGCGGAGAGAACTCGTATTCGTACTTGACTGTAATTGTATGTTTCTACCACCTTGGTCATATAAGCAGGACTACTTTATTCAGAGATATTGGAGGGGCAGCTGGGTGGTGAAAATTGAAATTCTTGCAAAGATATTCTACTGACATACCCAGTCAATGTTAATATGACATTCTGCAGTTATGTATATAATTATGTATACATGTGTATGTACATATCACATACAAATTGCTAACTCTTGTTAATTAGTTAATGGTCGGTTTATTTTACTACACGCAGGTGATTCATCGACTGCCAATGCCATATCTTGATGATGAAATCCATCACAGTGGTTGGAACAGCTGCAGTAGCTGCTTCAACGACCCCAGCAAATCTCGTAATCGACTCATCTTACCCTGTCTGGCCTCCTCCAGAATTTATGTGGTGGACACCGGGCCAGATCCCAGAGCCCCAAAGTTACACAAGGTGAGCTTAATATGTGTCAATTAGTGACTGCTGCAGGTAAATGATATTTACACTACACATTAAATATTTTTAAGGCAATCCTTAAAATTTACCTTTTTCAAAAGTATTATTCATTTTAAATCTCCAGTCATATTGTTTGTGCTGCCATCTTACCATCTTGATTGTTGTATATTAAAATTTATTTTCTATAAATTTTGATAATCTTATTGTTACTAATTTTCGGCTGTAATAGTTTAGTATTTTAGTTTTAATGTTTGCTGTCATATTTTACTGCTTACATCTTTAATTTCTCAATTTTATTGCTTTAATAATTATTCATAGTATATTTCTTTTTGTAAATTTTAGGATGCAATATTTTTAGGCTGTATTAATTTTAAGCTGTTATAATTTTAAGTTGTAATATTTTATGCGATTTTGTGAAGTGCTTTGAAATCATTCTTTGATGTAAAGCGCTATATGAATAAATTATTATTATTATTATTATTATTACTACTTAGATGGTATTATTTCCTCAATTAAATAGGTGAATTGAGAATCTGTAGCTGTTGGAGTTATTATTTCTAGAAGTTTATGCAATGTTCAGTACTAAATAGAATTTTCCAGTCGATCTTGTACAGTACTTTAGGTATATAGGAAAGAGCAGATGTAGAGTTGGAGACAGGTTATATAGTATCGTTGCTCGTTTATCCCTAAAACACTAAGGTAATATTAGACCATAGACAAACAAAAAGAGTGACTTAAATTTGTGGCAAATTTTGTGGTCACATATGATGTGCTTCTTTTTTTTTCCTTTTAAAAAACTTAACCTACAGTAGGACCATTAAACAGAAGGAAAATCATATGTAATGAAACATTCAGTGATAGACATAAATGCTTAGCCTATTAAAGGCATTGAAGACTCGCCCCAAACCGCGTGCCGCGCTCTGAAAAAGTTTAAGTTAAAAAACTTTCCGTACGTTGCTTGCAAGTGAAGTTTTCTCCTTGTCACTACAACATGCAGACAGTAATGAAACGTGATACCTTGTTATCTTTTATCTAGACCTGAGATGTCCATGGCTGCTATGTACACTGTGTTGTGGGTATTGACCGTAGCTGTATGTATTGACTGTACACTAGTGTCTAATTACCGACGGTAGCAAGCTGTGTGTGTATTTTCTGGGATCGATTGTGGTGTCTAACACTTCTGTTACACCTCATTCGAAACTAAGTCAGATTACCGGCATGAGACGTTTCTTTGTGCGCGAGTCTTCATTCCCTTTAAACTAGACTAGATGTTTCATTTGATTTTAGTCAGTGTTGTTAAAGCATGCAGCCAGTTCTATTTCAATGCTGTAATTACTGTACAAACAGTATTGAACCTTTTGCCTTCATGACACTGGTGGGAGTACCAAACAGGTTTTGAGTAATTCTGCTGGTTACTTCCTCCAGTATATACCAGTTTAAACCAGTTCCAATCTGGAAGTGTGATGGAGGTGCAAGGGTCAAAGTGATTGAATGTTAAAAATGTAACATTATGTAGCTAACTGTAAAAGAATTCCTCCTGTGTGCATTTCATATTCTAATTGTCAGATTGTCAGAGTAGAAGTTACTTTCCTTAGGTTTCAATCCCTCCCTCGTCTAACCCCTCACCCCCGAGCTCCTCCTCCACACTGCTCTTTATTTTCCAATCTCTTTTAGAAACAAAAGCATAGCTTAAGTCGACCACCAGTTTTCTTCTTTTAAGCATGAACTAACTATGGTAGCTGGTGTGCATACTTACAACAATTACCCAAAATGGTGGGATTTCCTACTTGTACATATGTTAGTGGTTATGTTTAAGTCCATAGTTCAAGCTATAGCTTTCATGCATGCCAGGCATGGAATCTGAAGGGTAGGGGTTTGGTGGGCCATTAGTCAGTCCTCTTGGAAGCTCCTGCAGCTAACCTTCATGCATGCCGGGCATGGAATCTGAAGGGTAGGGATTTGGTGGGCCATGTGTCAGTCCTCTTGGAAGCTCCTGCAGGGTGGACCGGGCCTGAAAGATCTCTTGTAGAGCCTGTGCATGGTCGTATTATAAGTTGTTTATTTTTCAACCCTGCTGTAAATTTTCTTTTGTATAAAGATTGTTGAGCCGGAAGAAGTCTCAGAGGGGTCTGGTCTGTTGAATCCCCACACTTCTCATTGCCTGGGTAGCGGAGAGGTCCTCATAAGTGCCGTGGGCGATGCCAAAAACCCAGGAGAGGGCAAAGGTAGGGGAAACTCATTTCTCTTGTGTATATTTGATGTGTCGGCTTCAAAAGTATTGACTTAAAGCTTGTTGTACTGTAAGCATCAACCAGAGTGTTTTTACTATAAAATTCACAGTTTTAAAACTGAAATTTTGAGCTTGCTTTAAAGGCATTGAAGACTCACCCCAAACCGCGTGCCGCGCTCTGAAAAAGTTAACTTTCCATTGCTTGCAAGTGAAGTTTTCTTCTTGTCGCTACAAAATGCAGATAGTAATGAAACGAGAACTCGCGAGTCGCAGGACTTTTAGTCCAACGTTCCCTCTGATTCCTCTAATATTTCATGACTTAGAGTAATGTAGGCAAAACACTGCAGCAATGGAGCTGTTTTCTATGAAATCTATTCCTTCAAAGAAAAATTCTAAATCGCAAGGATTTATTTGCAGCAACTACAGTTTATTAGCGGGTAACCAGTATACCAGTATTGTATGCTAGTGCATACAAGTGCTCAACTATAGATTTATAAAAAAAAAAACTCTGAAGAGTTTGTTAATTAATTGAAATATACAAGCTGTTCAAAATAATTGGTAAAGTTCATCAATTAAGTCATTTTAAGTGATCTCATCGCTCCTTTAATTCATCAGTTCAACTCTTCTTCAACCTCAACCCGGTGTCACACATTTCTCTGTGCTGATTTTTGTGTGTGCATGGTTGCGTGTGCGTGCGTGTATGTATGTTTATATTCAATTACTTGTTAAAGTTATAATAGTTTATATATTGATATTTTTCTTTTTACACCAGGTGGATTTTTATTGCTAGATGGTGAGACCTTTCAAGTGAAAGGCAACTGGGAGGCTCCTGGATTCAATCCGCCGTTCGGATATGATTTTTGGTATCAGCCGTACCATAAAGTGTTGATCAGTACCGAAGTGGGAGCCCCGAAGGCCTTCTTGAAAAGATTCGATCCCAACGACTACGCCAACGGTGAGTGGGTTGATAAATCCATCATCGGACTCTCGGTATAGGGTCATGGAGCTCTCAAGACTCATTTGAGAGAGAGACAGAAAAATGAAAGGAAGGAATCCTACTACTACTATACACATTGTTATCAGCCCAAAAGATGATATTTTTTGGCTGCTTGCCATAATTTCGATCTGTATAGTAAACTGATACGTGCACCGTAAATCATTTTGCATCATGCATATATAAAACTCATCCGAACTGTTACAGTTACCGAACATTGAACCCAGCGTCCATATCAAGACGGTAACTAACACACCGCATTTATCTAGTGTTATAGATCCCCTACACCGACATGATATGGATGTGATTTACTACTTTCAAGCAAATCTTAAAGAACTCCCGATTGGCCCACGTCTTAGATTAGAATAGATGACAATTAAAAAAACTTGAGATAAAATATTGACTTATTTTGGCTTCTATTTCAGGTCTGTACGGAAAGAGCCTGCATGTCTGGGACTGGGATAGCCATAAACATCTCCAAGAAATTAATCTCGGTGACGAAGGGGGTATCCCCTTGGAAATCAGATTCTTGCACAATCCACGAGCATCGGAAGGGTTCGTCGGATGCGCCCTGGCCTCTTCAATTTACAGATTCTACAAGGCATCGGTGAGATGATACTTTCGATTAAAGAAACCAAATGAGAAGGAGACACAATGAAGATAATGTGTCCGATTTACGCACATCGTAAAATATCCCCTTCTGCAGTTTGATCCATCTCTGACCAATTAAGGGTTTTGACTGAGTGCGTTCCCTTAACCTGCACAGATCTCTTTATAGTTAGCTGCCAAAATTTTTTAATATTTTTCACTTGTTACTTGGCCGTATCTAAGTTGTGATTATTGAAATATTTGACCAAGCTATGAATTTTCACACTACTTTATTGATCTGCTCAAATTTAAGACAGAGATCTACAGTATATGTGGTTTGCAAGCATACAGTAAGGGATGTTAGTAATTAGCTTTGGTTCTTTTGCAAATATTAATTTATTTATGCCATATGGTGTGTGTCAGTGCGTATGTATATACTGTGTGTGATGAGGTTGCTTGTGAATACGATAACTCAAGAATTCTATTGTTTTCCTGGCTCATTTTTGATGGACTGAGGAATATTACCAAGATTTTTTTTATTATAAGTATCAGTCCTACCAGTCTTACCTAGAATTGGTTGAGTATGGTACATACAGAAATGTGAGGGCGTTGTGGTCAAGTGGTTAAGGCAGTGATCAGTGATCAAAGGATTACAGGTTCGAGCCCTGGCCAGATCATTGCGTTGTGTCCTTGGGCAAGGCGCTTTATCTCCATTGCCTCTCTTCACCCAGGTGTATAAATGGGGACTTGCAAGGTAACTTGTTAATATAGTTGCGTGCGCCGGATTGTGGCTGCACGTGTCCTATGGGAAGTGGGGACACATGGTTGTGGTGCACTGTGGTGCCCCAGGAGAGATTGATTGAATTGTGCACACTTTGGTGTGTAGGTGTGACAAGTTACCAATGACCAGGGTTAAGTTGTAAGGTCGTGTGGGAGGGCCTTGGCCCTGAACAAGACTGTAAATAATATAATAATAAATAATATACAGATATTGACAAATTTAATAGAAAGTCCATCTTTTTAAGAGCATTGCATTTATGGATGGAAATGAATTCACCAATAAAATCTCAACACAGTTTGCTCAATTACTGATAAACTTTCAAGGGACACCATTTAACTGAAACAATCCTCTCGGTTTGCAATGTCCTACAATCAATGGTGGAACAAATTTACTGACTTTGGCGTAATCGGCGTTCTTTGAGATGCCTTTTTTATATGGTATTGCACTAGCTGTATTGACACTCATTGCTGTAAATGATGCAAGTCATACATGGGAATAACAGAAACATGATTGACACCAACATAAATTTGTTAGATGCACTGGTGTTATTGTAGCAGTAGACATCTCACAGTAGATTGTTTAATCACATAACATCATCACATTACACAATTTTGAAACCTTCCCGATAAATTTACTCCTTTCACATTTCTTTCGTTATCAGAACGGTTCATGGGAAGCCGAAAAGGTCATTCAGGTCCCACCAAAGAAAGTCGAAAGCTGGGCTCTGCCCGGCGATATGCCAGGTACAGAACTTTGTTTTAATCATTTGAACTGAAAGAAGTGGTGGCAGCACTGCATTTTAAAGACTATGCTTAGAATGCTGTGGAAATCCAATTCTATCGATAATCGCCGGCCATTGTTTCAATAAGCAGCTTTAATCGGTTAGATTGCATGTGTTCGTCCAACTGATCATTTGTTTCTGTCTGTTTCCCAGGGGTGATCAATCTTGCCAGTACAATGTTAACAAAGTTTAGTTAATCCTGTTTGTATCAGTCATTTTACCTTGATTGTTGTACAATCGTGTTTACCTGAAACCTTTGTTCCTGCAATTGCTATCCAGGCTCGTAGCCAGGTGGGGGGGGCAACCGCCCCCCCCCCCC
>JAIPMN010014413.1:0-11990 GCA_020650975.1 Apostichopus californicus | reverse complement strand
AGCAACCTGGGAGACATTTTCGGCCAAACTTTTCTTGTACGCTTCACGCCAACACATGGTGGCACTACGCTTAGATAGTATGCCTACAGGCTTCGCCCCTCCCTTGACAAATTCCTGGCTATGCGCCTGTTGCTATCAGATATATTGTTGTAAGTCAGAGAAACAGAAAAGCTCCATGTCATATTTATTCTTTGCATTATACATGCCACATTTATGTGCTTATAAAGACTGATCAAGTTATCTTTGATGATTCAGCAGGTCTTGGCATGACGTAGACATTTTCTTTCGGTGAGGAGATTGTGTCTCTGTCGCCGGTTACCAGACTGAAATGATCATGAAATTCGAGGCTCAATTTTGAAGTTTGTTATATATGACAGTACTACACAAAATAGAACATTTTGTGTGCGAGTCATTTGTTTAATATCTATATCGGTTTTCACGAAAGGTTACACAGTCTTTAAACTGCATATGTATGTTTTAAGTACACGTCTCCCACCTGCACATATATGTAGTGTGTGGCTGCTCCTCGTTAAGCAGATTACTGCCTCTCAGGCGCGGGAGGGTGCCTATTTTACTTAGCTACCGGTCTTGTTCCTCACAGACCGTCGGGGAAACCACTGATCTCATGAGGAGCTCAAATTAGAAAGGTGTCTTGTTTTTGGTTAACAGGTCTGACTATGTATGTATGTATGTATGTATTTTAGATCCTCCTGCAAGCAGGAACTCGCGAAGAAGCCTCATTGGCTTATCAAAGCCGCAAGCTGACCCAAGTCAGTCTCTTACATTCATATTTAACATCCATGATTATGAATTGTCAATTGTCACAACTCTGTAACTGGACGACATACATTAATCTTGGAGTGACTCGAACTGGGGACCTTATGATTGGAAGGCACCGGTGTTAACCACTGAGCTAACACTCCTTAAGACTAAGAACATAGTTAATGTAAAGATTACTCGCCCAAGAATGATCGTTCCGTCCGTAGTTGATTACCGATTATTATTCCGTCCTTCATTTTTCAGGTATAATCACTGACATCTTGCTCTCTATGGACGACCGTTTCCTCTACTTCAGTAACTGGCTTCACGGAGACATCAGACAGTATGACGTGTCGGACACAAAAAACCCAAAGCTAGTTGGACAAGTAATGAATCAGCTTTAATAACTCCACATAAAACTTTACTCAAATGAAAGTCGAAATACATCATTGGGCCTAATTCAAGGTCATAGGCGCACTGCTCGATTTCCATATTTATTTATTTTCTTTTATTTATTTTTTTTTTTCTTCTTTCTTTTCTTTCTTCAGGGTGTCTTCCACATTGTTAAGCTTTTAAGCTTTATGGAAGACTTCCCTCCACTTTGTACAGCTTTTGTGGCAAAACAAATAAATAAATAAATAAAAAAAAGTAACCCACTAATTAACTAAGTCACTATGAATATTTCCATAATGGAAATTATGCAACTCGATGATGTAATTTTCTTCACAATAGTAAAAATTTCTTAACGAACATCATCATATCTTTAAATACAAACTTGAGTCAAGCAGTCAGAAATAACAACACTAACATGATATTAGGCAGAATTTTATCGTCGATATGCTAAAGTCTTACAAATGAGGCAAAGCGTCGACAGCTAGCAATGTTTCTTAAGGTAGCATACGCCCATTAAAAACCCCATTGACTTACACACTAAATCACAAAAGTAATGTGGTCTCTAAGTCTAGATAGAAGTTTTCACTAGCTGAATGCTACCCATCACCGGATAGCTGACAAATTGGCCTTTCATGGCACCATCAATTTTCCGTATCATGATCATGTAGATTTTTTGCTATCCGAACCGGAAGTTTCCGTCACTTGTAAACAAACCTCTTCACTCAGTGGTAAACCATTTTCGTACGCTGCTCCTGGGAGACCTAAAGGGGTCTAAAATTGCCTCAATTGACCCAATTTTCTCACCACATGTACTTCCATTCATGCTCTTCAACATGCAAGCCACAAAAAACTAGATCATGATTGATAACAAAGATGTTCTCCTCCTGCTGCTTTTTGGCAGTTCTCCTGAGACAGGAGAACAATCGAGCGGATGGATATAGACTCTAATAGGAGTATGCCACCTTATAGTTAAGGACGTTCACCACTAAAATGAGATGTCTGGAATGTTCCTTTAAGTGGTATACAGTACAGAGAGAGAGAAGGAGGATGTGTAGTATTAAAGAGCTGCTTGTAGTTTTTAGGTTTTTCAGAGAAGCTCTGGTAAAAGGAATAAAAAGGTAGAGGTGGAAGCAAATGTGTATTTATCAGAGATGGTCGGGTAGAGGAAGTTAAGGTAGTTATAGGAGTGAGTGTAGGTAGAACTGTCTTAAATTGTATTTATATCAGAAAATGCTCGGGTAGAGGAGATGGTAGATTGGATTCTGTCAGAGAAGTTTTAGTAGAGGAGGGTGGGTAGGTAGAGGTAAGCTTTAGAGTGGATACTCGATAGGCAGATGTGGATTCTGTCAGAGAAGTTTTAGTAGAGGAGGGTGGGTAGGTAGAGGTAAGCTTTAGAGTCTATACTTGATAGGTAGATGTGGATTCTGTCAGAAAGTTTTAGTAGAGGAGGTTGGGTAGGTAGAGGTAAGGTTCAGAGTGGATGCTTGATAGGTAGATGTGGATTCTGTCAGAGAAGTTTTAGTAGAGGAGGTTGGATAGGTAGAGGTAAATGTTAGAGTGGATGCTTGATAGGTAGATGTGGATTTCCATTTAGTATATTTGTCAGAGGTGTTCAGGTAGAGGAGGATGCTTTAGGTATAGAGGCCTTGAATGTAAATTCTTTGGTTTTACTGAGATAGAGGACTAAGTATGTAAACAAAACAAAACCGTTCAACCTTGAATTGGTTCAAGTCATCCTCAGTTCCTATTCCCCACAGTTATTTCTGGGTGGATCAATCACTGCTGACGGACCTGTGAAGGTCACCCATGACGAAGAACTACAAGAACAGCCGCCGTCTGTGTATGTCAAAGGTCGCGAGGTGACCGGCGGGCCACAGATGTTGCAGCTGAGTTTAGACGGCAAGAGGCTTTACGTTACGACTTCCCTCTTCAGTGCATGGGACAAACAATTCTATCCGGATATGATCAAGTAAGATCACTGGAATCACTTTTGAATGGGACACAGACCCAACCATCCTTTTATATTTATTTTTATTTTTGAATTTCTATAGCGCCTTATCCAATCAGAAATTGCTCTAAGGGGCTTTACAGTAAAATACATACAAACATGATATACAAATATATAAATCGTTAATGTAAGGTATAAAAAGGGTAGAAAATTTGTTATATACAATCTGCTTGTAGCTGTATACCAGAGATCCCCACCCCACCCCCTCCCCCTCCCCCCTCTCAAATATTTGAGAAGAAGCTTCTCTGTTTGGGAGATATTGTGTGTAACATTCATGTACATGAGCTACATAGGTCTTTTTTATTAATCTGTGATGTCATAGTGCCTCTGGGAGCCGATACATTTGATTTTCTCTTTGTTTTTATTTTCCTGTTTTCAAGGTGGAATGTCAACAGGTTTGACCCCTGAGACGATCGTCATTTTTTTCGATCATGTAGTTTGTAAACCCCATCTCTATTATAAAATATTGAACGTTGAAAAAGAAAATGGGATGAAAAACAGACTTAAAAAACACATGAAATTACATGTGGCTGGATGATGTCATAGATCGAGCCTAGATCGAGTCTGAAATCTTGCACGTGCATAGACAAATTACATTTCTGATCTGATCTGATCTGATCCCATTTGGAATAAGAGTCTTCTTCGCTGAGCTGTTTTGGGGAAGTTACTCATGACAGCAGTTACCTCTATCACTCATGAAATGTTTATTTTGCCACACTAGGGTAACATGCAGGTTTTTTGGTGCGTAGATTTGAAATCTGTTTAAAAAAGAAAACTCAATACTTCAGTCCATCATTTGCAACCTGCCTTAAAGGGTGTGAAGACTCGCGCACAAAGAAACGTCTCATGCCGGTAATCTGACCTAGTTTCGAATGAGGTGTAACAGAAGTGTTACACACCACCATCCATTCCAGAAAATACACACACAGCTTGCTACCGTCGGTAATTAGACACTAGTGTACAGTCATTACATACAGCTACGGTCAATACCTACAACACAGTGTACATAGCGGCGATGGACATCTCAGGTCTAGATAAAAGATAACAAGGTATCATGTTTCATTACTCTCTACATTTGGTAGCGACAAGAAAAAAACTTCACTTGCAAGCAACGGAAAGTTAACTTTTTCAGAGCGCGGCACGCGGTTTGGTGCGAATCTTCAATGCCTTTAGGCACATGGTACTCTTTCTGAATTCTCTGAATCCATATCTGTGTTTTGTTTGATTTCTTAACGCTTTTTCTGTCGTTCATACAAGTTCCTTTTGTTTATGTCTCTCTCTCTTCTTTTGTCGAATAGAACTGGCTCAGTCATGCTCCAAATCGATATCGACTCAGAGAAAGGAGGAATGACCCTCAACCGGAGCTTCTTGGTGGATTTTGGAAAGGAACCCAACGGACCATGCTTGGCTCACGAGATGCGATATCCGGGAGGGGACTGTACCTCCGATATCTTTCTCGTGGAGACGGAAACAAAACCGTAGACAACCTTTATTCCGGAGGATTCATCGCCATCACAGATTGACATAGATGTGAAGGCTGTGACTCTCTTAGCCTTGTTCTCATTTAAGAATGGAAAGGGGTTCTGAATTGAAGGGGGATCTGATACAGCAAGGGGGAGGTGGTTTTCATGGTTCCAAAAAGTGCTGTTAAACTTGCCGTGAACTTGACTTCGTTACAGGAGAAAAATGCATATTTATGGCAAAATTGGCTAGATTAGACTATATTCTTTTCATTGATACCAAATTCGAGATTGGAAGATTGGAGATTGTCAATAATCAAACGTATAAACTTACGGCAAAACACAGCGCTATGTAATACAGATGTTAGGACTTTGTATTGGCTCTGCCTGTACACGTAATGATGTACATTGCTTTAGTTCGTGACAAACGCTCATGTCATACTAGAGCGTACACAACTCATACTTCATAGTCATTATTTTACTATAGTCCTGAAATATAGGAGCAGAAAATACTCATCTTCTTTCAACACAGTATGCAAGAACTGAAGATGAATTGCGGCCTAGGAAAAAAACTACCTCACACTAACCACAGCAAAATACCACCATTTTTCCATGGTAATCTGTGGTGCAATACTAAAATTTGACTTGTATTTTGGTCCTATGGATGCGGTTTACCACAGTTTTTTCCATAGTACCATATCACAATTTTACCATGGTTTTTATCACTTTCTATTTCATCTTCACTATGGTTTTAACTCAAATTTACTGTACGTGGACTATGGCATTACCAGAGTTCTACCCTAAGTAACCACAATTTTACCCTAAAGCTGTACCAATTAGTTTTACCTTAATTGTACCATGGTTTTACCTTAATTGAACCACAGTTTTACCCTAAATTTACCAGAGTTGTATCCCAATTGCACAACAGTTTCCCTACTTGTCTTAACTATAATCAGTACACCACAAATTACCTTACATTTCACCCATTGGTGGATTGTATAATAATTAGCCTTGTTGAAACATACAACAAAGCAACTCATACTGTATGTCATGATGTCGTATGTAATACGGCATACTATTTTATATGCACCAGATTTGGTCAATATGCTGCAGTCAAAAAAAGCATGACAACAATATAAAGGTTAAACAGTTTTACAGAATATGGTATGTACAGTTTTTGTAAAGTAAAAAAGGTATGTACCATAATTTTATTCTATAGGGCTACTGTGGCAAATTTACCATGTTTTACCTCAATTTAACCATAGTTTACCGCTGTGAGACTAAGGTACAATTTTTGCTGGGAGTAAATATAAATTGTTACTTATATCATATATAGGGTGATATATTTATATCATATATATTTATCATATATATTTATATCATATATATTTATATCATATATATTTATATCATATTTATATCATATATACTAATATCATATAAAGGGTGAAATATTATTGTATTCATGTACTTCTTAATTATTCGACCAAAATTTTCTGCCAATCCTAGACTTGCAGTCCTACTGCTCTACCTCAAGTTTCTTCATAGTGTTTTTAAAAAGTTTTATGTAATTTGGCCGAGGAATAAAGAGACCAAACAAAAGGAATAAACAAATGTGTTGTCATTCTTATAAAAGAAGTTCTCTGACCAAAAGTCCCTCAAAGTATGAAAACAATAAAAATGTTAAACAGGTTTACACAATATGGTATGTACAGTTTTTGTAAAGTAAAATAAGTATGTACCATAATTTTATTCTATAGGGCTACTAGGCAAATTTACCATGTTTTACCCCAATGTAACATTTTTTTGCTGAATTATTTTTGCTGCAAAATTTTCTGCCAATCCTGGACTTGCCGTCCTACTGCTCTACCTCAAGTTTCTTCATAGTGTTTTTAAAAAGTTTTATGTAATATGGACGAGGAATAATGAGACCAAACAAAAATTATAAAAAAATGTGTTGTCATTATTAAAAAAGAAGTTCTCTGACCAAAACTCCCTCCTCAAAGCTGACCTCATC
Source organism: Apostichopus californicus (assembly GCA_020650975.1). Classification (NCBI taxonomy): domain Eukaryota; kingdom Metazoa; phylum Echinodermata; class Holothuroidea; order Aspidochirotida; family Stichopodidae; genus Apostichopus; species Apostichopus californicus. Next base: position 5,353 of record JAIPMN010014413.1, on the reverse strand, counting down.
GTGGTGTCAGAGTGGCAACCACTGTCTTTTAAGTGGGTGAACTAGAGCTTTGTCTGGCCATTATTAAGCCATGACGCCCTCTCAGGTGTCATATTTAATTGCCTGTTGTATAATCTGCATGCTTCCACAAAACTAGTTATGCTTGAAAATATACCCAGTAAAAAGTCTCCTGTCTAGATACCATCAAGGCTCCATAGGCTGATTATATATATAGCAACCCCATATACAGTTTCAGGAGGGTGAATTTGAAGGGGCACTGGCAGGGATTGTACTCTTTGCAGTGGCAGGGCTTGTACTTGGTAGATCACCAGGATGGGTCCATCTTCATGAGAGTCTCGAAATAAAATTACTGCTGGTGATAGATGTAAACCAGTGTTGAGTGTCTGGTTGTACAGCTAGTACTGAGTACTAGAAGTAGCGATTGTTACGATATGGCATTGCATGCATGTGTTGGCAGTGAGTATTTCATGATCTGCAGGCGTCCTTAAGCCCCTACCCACACAGAAAAGTCATTTCACTGCCACGAGTAGTTCCTCCTATCATTCGATGTAAGCAATTCAATTCCATTCGTTTTATCACGCTTAGTTATATAGCATTTCGAGCAATACGTACCAACGTGGAACAGGACAGTCACCACTTAACTCGTAAGCTGTATTCGTAACCTGTATTCGTGTGCGTATATATTTGCTGTGAGCATGACTTCGTTACAGGATGATTTGCAGAGGAATGGATACTTATTCGTGGTAAAGAAGTTTTTTTCAGCGAATATACTATACGAATAAACAGGTTGTGGGTGGAGAGGGAGTGGGGGGGGGGGGTATGAGGACAGTAGTCCGCACGGCGACGTGTGCCCCGAGATGACCACGGGTATTATTCCAATAAAACAAGATCTCTTTATTAAATTAAGAGCTATTTGCATATCTCATTCAGGTGTTTAGAATGTATTCATTCAAACACAAGTTTTAATCTTTATAATGAGCAACTCCTTCAAAACCTCTTCTGATATATTAGGGTCAAACAACTTTCTCCCAGCCTTCCAGAAAACTATACACAAACATTCACAGCCTCTTTTAGTTAGATGAAAAAATACAGTACATATGTTTGAAAAAAAGACGGAGATAGGAGGGGGAGGGAAATGGAGATGATATAGTGGAAAGAGGGACAGTTTGAGTTCTATATGGAAGATAAATTATGGAAGATTGAATAGTTGATCCATTGGGTACAAGTTAATAAAGAGATACGAAACATGACACCATTTTAGTTTTATTATTTTCATTAATATTATTGAAAATTCTTTCGCTATCCTAACCATTCGGGGACAAACAAAACAAAGAATATAATATGCGTGTACATTCTTCAAAAATTTATAAAGTAATTTCTTATTCTCAGGTGACTTAAATTTCTGTTTGTTTCTAATTATCTCCTTTGCCCTTGATCGACATATATTTTCTATAGAAAAAATATTAATGTTTTTATTGTCCATTTATTGTCCATTTATGAAAATCTTCCTAGCTGGATTCGCCTCGACACTCTAATTTGGATCTTGCGTTGTTGTTAATGTACTAGTTCGACTCTAATGACACAAAGTACTGGACTAGTGAGAAATACTTCATCTGAACTTAAAATAATGTAAAAATAAATATAAACATAACATAATGTAAAAAGAAATATAAATATAACATACTATAATTAACGTCGATAGTATAAGCATATTACTTTGAGAACACCGTGTTTATGTATTCATATAGGCTATAGTTAAGACAGATATACGTCAGCTAAATTTTGTAAATGTTTTGACATTTCATAAATGATGTTACTTTTTGTCAAATGACCTATTAAAGTCCAGAGATCTCTCCTTTTGTTTCTCAAATATTATCTTCGCCCTCTGGTATAGTCTGACATCTGCTCCTAGAGCCCTCTCAACATCTTTATTCTTCATCAACAATTTCTTCGATTCAATTCTCTCCTGCTTCTGTTCGTCACTTTCTTTGGGTCTTGCGTTAGAATGACTATTTTGACATTCATCATGGAATGGTAAACCCAGAGCTTCTTGCAGTAGTAACAGGGTAGTGTCCAGTTCTTCCAGAATACCAACCACTGCAAACATTTCTTCCATCTGTTGCTCTGCGTAATTTAGAACCATCTCAATTTCTGTTCGATTGACAATTTGCCCAACCTCTAACTGCTCCCTGTCACACATCCATCCCCCTCCTTCTGGCGAGGTGCCTTTTTGACATTTGTGAAGGCAAGTCAACTGATGGAAGAAGACGCTTCTAACTAAAAGAGCAAATTCCTCAATCGATTGGTTACACGGTGCATTCGATCCTCCACCATATTTACAGAAGAAGTAGTGAGATACCATCCTATCATATGGATCTCTCAATACGGTAAAGTATGCACAACGTCTCGGTTTTAAGTACTCACACAGACTGAACCCGTAAGTCCCCATGAAGAAATCGACATCAGCAAAGCCACCGTTTAGTATCTTCTCTTTCGTTTCTCCGGCGTTTTTAGCAAAGACGGTGAACGGTTTTGCTTTGCCGTATTTTTTGTTCATTTTACGAACGCAATCTTTAATGGTCGTTCCACCGCCTTTAGGATAATGTACAAAACTGAGGCTAGTATTTTTGTATACTGAATCATCTAGTCCAGAAGTCAGGAAATAATTAGGCAAGGAGTTACCTCCGTGAATTATCTTGTCTAAATCTGGTCCAATCATTGCCTTCTGTTGCTGATTAATGCTTGCTTCATCATCATCAGCATCATTGAGAAATCTGTGAAGCAGAAAAAAAGAGCAATTTATTTTTGGGTTTATAGTTTACAAAAAGCTATAAAAGATTATAAAGGCTACAATTTGCGTAGCTTTTTCGTTTCTGAGATGTACAAATACAATATTCTTTTCATTGAAACTGTATGTCAATAACAAATTCACCCCTAAAATCCATTGCAGGGTGCTATAGTGGTGGTGTTTTTGTATCCTCTGAGACATGAGAACTGACCCACTGTGTAAGTCGTGAGAACCAAGCACAATATTAAAAAATTGTCAATCAAGGCGCGAGAGTTGCATAATATAATAGAGGGCGCTTTATTTTGCATAAATGTTAAAAATTCTCCTTCTGCAATTCAGATATTGAGATGACCGAAAATCTATAATTTTTTAATTAACTGATAACGGTCGTAATCCTATTAAATTTGTTATGTTAAATGCAAATTATTATATCTTTAAAGGTAAGAACAATTAGTCAAGCCTGATTCAACGATTTTAAGTTAAAATTTAAAATTCAATCTATCACGGGTTCTGTATACGACCAGATCCGTACGCCTATATCAACGACTTTCTATCCGACTATTGTATCCCAGTATTTACGTAAAAGTCAAAATATTGATCAATGTTGTTATTTCTTACTTACTTTAGCAGTAGGGCGGAAGGCCACCCCCCCCCCCCACCCCACCCTCCGATCGTCAGTCAGGGAAAATATCTCAGTCAGAGAAGATTTGAACCGATACTACGGCTGCTATCTTGGAAAGTCTAAAGATGAACTCGTTTTTGGGTTGTAACTGATGATAACAAACAAATGTTGGATACGGCTCCCCATCTCCCCCTCCCCCTCCCCCCTTCCCCGCCAAAATTATATTAGTTATATCGCGTATAAGAGTCAAACATGTCAGCGACAATTTCATATTCAAAATCAGAGTTTTATACAAAATCTCTAACACCAACATATTTAGGAGAGTATATAGGCCTGGTTGAGTTGCGTTTAAAGTGGCATTACTTCATGTAGGCTAATGTTTGTAGGAAACTTACCTAGAAGTCTTTACGTCTGCAACATACCCAGGCAAGTGCCTGTGTTTCGAAGACTGCAGTGAAAATAAACACAGAGCTGTTAAAACCAAAAAAAGACCGTAGAATCTTTTGGAACGGACTTGACGGCAAATTCTGTTCACCAAATTTGCGTGTATAGCAATGCCTCCGATGTTCTTCTCGACGGGGTATTCCGTATTCCATCTAATAGCACGTTTTTGTAGCATATTTGGATCTTCAAGTTTCTCGTGATATTTGCACAAAGAAATAAAAGGCAGTGTGAAAGAGGTCTCTTATTTTAAGCCTGTCAGCCTGTTCCAGTTCCAGTCCTCATTTCCAGGTACCGAAATCAGTTTAACCGGAATGCTACAGTTCATTACTGTAAACTGCGTCTTTATTCGTTGGTACAACATACAGTCGACATACCTATAGCTACATATGTGCATTATTATCAGCAATTGGTACAACAATTAGGTACTTAAAATATCAATAAGGATCAAGTTTGTCTGCGACCGGATTCCATGAATTGAGATCTCAATTCTTTATACACAGATTCCCTTTGTAACCCATCTTATAGCGAATTTGCATATGGTACTTGTTGAGAAGTGATGTAGCGCCATGACGTATTTGGTGTACTTTATATTAATATGCAAATGCTCCATACAGAAGAGGAAATTCCTTTAAAAAGGCAAATGTATTGTGTAGGTGTAATAGTATAAAGAAATCTCAACCACTGTTTGTCATTGATGGTAAAGGCTCGGCCTTGTTTGGTCGGAATTGGTTGGCACACATACCATTAGATTGGCAACAGATTAATAATTGTGTGTACCTGTCTATACTGAATGTTAATGATAGTCAAAAAGGAATATTTTAGAAAATTCAGAAGTTAGGATTAGGTCAAGAGTTGCAAATACTTGGAATTAAATCAAATGACTTTTAAACCACAACTTGATAAGCCAAGACCATTACCGCTTATATACATTTCATTTGATTGCGGGGTATATGCTGGTACACATATACATCATGTGTAGTATCTGTTCCCTTTCGAGGGGAATGGTGATGCACACCCGACGATGATCACACAGTCACAGTCCCGATGCAAGGGGACTGGGCTGAGAGCGGATCAGTCGTTTGGTAGTTTGGTTTTCGTGCCCAGGTTCTTTCTTGGGGGACTTTTTCTTAAAAAGTATATACATCATGCTTTGGCATGACGAAATTACCCGTCGACAGGTGTGTGCGCTTCTAGATGTGATTGCAACAATGTAGATTTGGAATCATAGACCTGTAATTGAAGAACAATATATTGGTCAATAAACACTTAACCAATCAGTGCTGTATATACGCTATATAGACATGTCATGTGATATTCATCTGTACAATACGGGTAACATTTTTGAACAATTTTTACGGAGTACATCAAGCCATGCATAATACCCCAATAATTATAATTATAATTATAATTATAATTATAATGATAATGATAATGATAATGATAATGATAATGATAATGATAATGATAATGATAATGATAATGATAATGATAATGATAAT
>JAIPMN010014411.1:12737-30904 GCA_020650975.1 Apostichopus californicus | reverse complement strand
TTTCCAGAGGCAAAGAGGGTCGTATGGCCCAACACAAGCAGGCGTTAAAGAAACTGGAAGAAAATGATCCGGAATTTTATGATTTCCTGAAGAAGGAGGACCAGACGTTGTTGAACTTTGCCGACTCGGACATCTCAGAGGATGACGACGACGACGATGATGATGTCGAGAGTGATGACGAAGGTGTCGGAAAGATGGAAATTGCTCCGGTTCATTATGACATCGAGGAGGATGATGAGGAGGAGGATGAGGATGAGGAGGGAGAAGGTATAGAGGGAGACAAGAAGAAATCTAAGAAAGCAGATAAAGAAAAGAAAAAGAAGGAGAAAAAGAGAAAGGCAGAATTGTTCCACAAACCAGATCTAAAAGAAAAGGTATTTTGTTGTAAAGGAGGAGGAATAAAATTTCTGCAGTACAGTATCCTCATATTGATGTATGATTTAGATCCTGCTGCAAGTAGGAACTCGCGAAGAAGCCTCATTGGCTTATCAAAGCCGCAAGCTGACCGAAGTCAGTCTCTTACATTCATATTTAACGTCGATGATTATGAATTGTCAATTGTCAACAACTCTGTAACTGGACGACGGACATTAATCTTGGAGTGACTCAAACCAGGGACCTTATGATTGGAAGGCACCAGCGTTAACCACTGAGATAACACTCCACATTGAAATCCAATACATTTCAGTTTCATTTCAGGCTATCTTAGTATTTATGTTGTGTAATATTTATAAAAATATTTACATAATGTAAACAGTGTCTTCCAGATTTTGTAAGATAACTTACCGCCGTACAGAAAAAAGCACGACGACAGTATAACAACAGTTTTTGAGAACTCCTTCAAGTGACCGATCACATGATCTTTTATCAATCGCTCTGTTTGATCTACAGCTCGAGGTGCACAGCGATGAGGAGGATCTCGAGGAAGAGGAGGATGATGAGGAGGAGGAGGAGAACCAGGAAGGACAGATCAAGGTCACCCTGACGATGATCGAGAGGTGGGATGCCAAGATGCAGAGCGGTTCCATCGGAGCCTTCAAGGACATCGTGAGGGCACTTTCAGCTGCCGTCTGTCATATTCAGAAGAAGAGTTCACCAAAAAATATCAAGTTTTACATCAAAGGAAGTTCAAGTAAGTAGGACAATGAGCTTGTAACTGTACTTACTCCTCTACATACAGTGGCAGACATTCACTCCAAACAAGATCTTAAAGTGTGATAATTCTAGTGGCACAAAAGTTGACACTTTTATTTGAAAGAGAAAAATATTTCCACACTGTTAATTTGAAAATTCTTATCTCCATATCTAGTCCCTAACTCAAGATATGGTTGATTGAATGGAAACTATTTTGGTTGGCTACACCCTCCATTCTTCCAAGGAGTGGATTACAGTTGGTGGTCTGTAATAGGCATAACAGCGAACGGTCATCAAAATGTTCTACTTTCTTAAATTATAATCGTCTTGTTTTCATTTATCTGTGAAACTTTATACATTTGGATTGTTTGCCTATAATTGTCAAAGTTCCCTATAGTAAGAATTTCATCAAAGTTGAACTTTTCTTGTCAGAAAAATAATATACCTCTGTAAGTAAGTGAGTTCATTATCGTAAAGGAAAATCAAAAAATTTTCAGCTGATTTGGCTCGATGACATTCAATCTGCTCTTGCAGGAATGTATTAACAAACAAGAATACTACCAAATTTGTGCACCTTATATATTTACCAATCAAAATGCTATGAGGATTTGGTTTAGACTCCAAATTGAAGAAAATATCCAGCATTTTGTATTTAGCAATCCAAGTCAGTGACCAGAGTATGATCCGCTGAAGTAATTTCTGTTTTGTGCTTGTGGGCTCTTGGCCATGAAAACATCCTACCAAAAGTATTTCTGGAAGGACACTCAAGGTTTTTGAAAAATGCATGATAAAAGATGTTACAAACTGCTAGCATAACTATGTTGCATTTGTGTATTAGATTAATAGGATTGTGTGATATGTATTTCATTAACGTGAGAAAGTTCAGCGTTATCCATTCGGTGGCTCGCACAGTACCAGAAGTAAGAACTTATTATGTGCAATTCTCCAGAAATCACTGTGAGGTATTATTTGATTTTCCTACTAGAAACAAGATGGATTTACATTATCCCATATTGTAGACTTCTGATATCTCAGCCTTTCATTACTTACACTGGACCTTCTGTGTGGAACAATTTATCAGCATCACTATAAAAGAAATTAGGACTATAGCATTATTCAAGCGAAAATTGAAAGAACATTTGGTACAGAAAATTTGATCTTTGTTGTTTGATTTGCTACTCCGTTTGGGCAGAGGTGTGTTATTTGTATATAATTATTTCCAAATCCAGATTACCGTTGCTATTTGTTTTATCTTACGTAGAGGGGTCTACCACTTCACAAGCTTTTAGTAGCTTTCTGGTAGAACTCCTGAGCCATTCTTTCTTATCTTATCATTTTGCATAAGTATTCTGTGGTTCAAATAAAGTTCGGATTCATTTATTTTATTTACTTCTTTCATACAATTAGCATTCAATGCCATAGTTACCCTGTGCCTGAAGAGAGCCTACCCGCTCCTGCAGACCTTTCTGGAGATCGACGAACCAGCCGTGAAGAGGATGATGCTCCCGAGCGCGGCTAAGAACTGGAACAAAGTCGGCATCGCGGTCAAGTCGTACCTGGTGCAGCTGATGCAACTGATCAAAGGCATCACGGATCCCAAGCTGGTGGCCGCCCTACTGCGCCACGTCCACAAGATGGTACCCTACTTTGCCTGCCACGCGCAGATCGCCAGCAAGTTGGTCACGTACCTCGTCGAGTGGTGGAGCACGTCCGAGGAGACGGTGCGAATCCTCTCGTTCGTCTGTCTCTTCTCTCTGACCAGACATATGAAAAACGCCAAACTGGACTTCATTTTGAAAGTGAGTACCCCAGATTATCTCTGGATTAGTGTAGCAAGAGGGAAATTATTGATTGGTTGAAGCAGAAATGGGACAAAATTTGTACATTTGTCACAAATATTCAATTCATGTTGAGTTACTGTAATATCAATTTGAGATTCATTAGGACCATATTCTGATGCATCTGTAACATTTTTCAATTTACTTTTCTGATTCAACTGACTGAATATTTTATTTAGGAGCAGGGAATTTGAGCAGTAAGATTTATGTCATATCATATCATAAAAATTGCATCCCAAATGTCAATCAATCAATAAATAAATCAAGCAAATCAATAAAGATTTAAACATCTGATTGGGTGATACCTGATAGTGTGATTGTCCATGATCCAGCAATGGTTCTTCATTGCTTTTATTTTGTACCACACATGCATATGAAAGAGTTAAGTGAGACTTACCAGGAAGAACAATGATTTAAGGTGTCTCATTTCTGTCATGCCCTTTGTTTACAGAAAATGTACCTAAGTTATGTCAGGAATTCGAGATTCACGTCCCCGAACACCCTGCCGGTGATAATGTTCATGCAGCATTCGTTGACAGAGATGTTTGCTCTGGATACTAAAGTGACCTACCAGCATGCGTTTGTCTACATCAGGCAGCTGGCCATTCACCTCAGGAATGCGATGACTATCAAGAAAAAGGTGAGAGTTCGACTATGGTACATATGACATGAATATTCATAATCTGGTATTGCATAAACAAGTTCTATGCAAATTCAGATCGCTGTTCTCAATGGATGTTTATGCAGCAGTGGGGCCAGAAGTGATGAGGTGGGGAAAGTGTATGTGAAGCAAACAGGGGGAGGGGGGAGAGGAGGGGACAGTTTGGAAGTGCCAATTCCATATGTATAGAGTGCACATCACAGGCTATTAAGGGACAGTTGACTTCAGTTTTACCATGTTTTACTAGAGCCAGCTGGGGGAGCATCGGGGAGAGAGAATTGCCTCCCCCCATTCCCTCTTCCCCATGTCCCCCTCACCGTTGGTGCCGTGGCGCCACTGTGCATATATAGTTTACTGTGAAATGAGGTAATGTTATAACCTACCAAATTCATTCCCATTATGCTGGACCAATCCTGTTACTTTGTTATTCTTTTTACTTCTTGTTTGGTTTTAGCCAGTTTGTTTCTCATTCTCAGTACTGTTATTAGTTAGTCATCTCTTTGCAAAAATAACCAATGTTTGTTTCTTTTTTTTTGGGGGGGGGGGTTGTGGTCAGGGGTGAAGTAGTGAATAGAGATGTCAAATGACTAGCTTGAACAGCTCAATGTAAAACCAACTCTAGACATCTTCAGTTGGAAATTATGATGAATCGAGTTCTTGCAGACCGCTCTGTATGGAAACTAGATTCTTTTTTTCTTAAAAAAGAAAAAAATTAATACTTTGAGCAGTTTTTCATAAGAGCGAATGTTACGCGAGACGTAGAAACTAGCAAGTCACAGCACGGTCGGTAAACTTAAGAAAAAGAGAAAAAATGTTGATAGATACATTTTAATGTGGTTGAACCCATGCAGGATTCGTACCAGTCGGTGTACAACTGGCAGTACGTCCACTGTATCCACCTCTGGTGTCGAGTCCTCGGTACCCTTCACCAGGATGATAATCTGAGACCACTCATCTATCCGCTAGTTCAAACATCAGTAGGTGTCATCAAGTGAGTTGTGTTTTGCTTTACTTCATGTTCCAAAATTCCCCCAGAGTCATAATTCCTTTCCTTTCCATATCCCTCATCTTTCTTTACTCCCTACTTTTATTAGTATTCATTGTTCTATATTAAGCTCCATTGTTGCTTATATTAATATTTATTGTTCTGTATTTATTGATTTCAATGGTTAATTTTTTAATCTACATTGTTCTTTCTTAATCTTCATTTTTCTTTATATTAATATTCATTATTCTGTATTAATTTCCACTGTTCTATTATTGATTTCCATTGTTCTTTCTCAATCTTCATTGTTCTTTACATTAATCTTCATTGTTATTAATCTTAATTTGTTCATTATTAATTTACATTGTTCTTTCTTAAACTTCATTATACTCTCTTAATCTCCATCGTTCTTTAGATTAATCCCAGCTGGGAAGTACTACCCGATCCGGTTTCATGTCATCAGGTCCTTGAATACCCTCTCTGCTGCAACGGGGGTCTTTATTCCTCTGCTTCCATTCTTGACAGAGGTAAGCCACCTTCCCTCTCTTGAGAGACAAAACATAATCCAACTGACACTGCTGTCAGCACTGCACTCTGTGTTGAGGTATAACTTACTGTATGTTTCAAACATTTGCTTTGTATTGTGCAGAAATTTCATAAAAGCCAGTGTGATGATAGAATGTGTCAAGGCTGCTAAATATCTACAATATAAGCCTGATCAAGACCCAACTCAACTCCTGGACTGTGATTGCATAGCAGATAGTCGGCCTGCATGTGTGTGTGTGTGCGTGAGTGTGTGCGTTTGTTTTTCTATCTGACCGAGGACTTGAACAAAAGAATTCCAGGTCCTCGGTTGTTATTTCTAAAGAATCACCACGTCCTCGAAAGAATTCTATTGTTATGGGGTATTGTTATGGGGTATTGTTAAGGTTAGGGTAAGTGGATTTGAACAATGGAAAAAACAAAGGGGTCCTCGGTCTGAATGTAAAACACACCTGTGTGTGTGTGTGTGTGTGCTGAAGACTACAACTGATCAAGATCTTCCCAGTATTAAGTCAAGTCAGGAAAAGTCAAAAGTGAACATGCAGCTACTTCCCAACCTGCAGTGTGCGGTGGTTTATGAACAGAACTGCACAGTTTTGACAAATGTTAACAATCACAGGTTAATAAATTTCCATGTGACCTAAACGTACGCTGGTTGTCAACAGCAAACAGTCATTGTGTGTGCCGAACAGTCGGTCAGTGTGTGGAGAGATATAGTTCTAGGTCCAACGGTCAGGTGATTGGAGTCTAGACCATTCAGGTAGTGTGCAGCGGTCTTTGATGGTCCACATTGTACTTGGTTTTCATGTTTAATGGCTGAGATTTGAAAATCATACTTTGTCTTGAATTAGCTTTCACAAGTGTGAGACAGCTGATATTATATGAAAGAGTTTCTCATTACTTATGCATATTGTGTGTTCCCTTTTTGAGTTAATGTTTTACCAAACTTAAAATAAGTATTTTATTTGAAATATTTGAATGTCTTTTTCCTTGTAGATATTTGACATCACTGATTTCAATAAGAAGCACGCTTCTATGAGTTTCAAGCCAATCAACTTTGCCGTTATTTTACGTCTCTCGAAAGCACAAATCATGGAGAAGGGGTTCAGGGTGAGTCGATGATTTCTTTTTGTGTAATTCAGTTGAATAATTCCGGTTCAATGCAAATATGCAACCATGTGCAATATTGAGCATGTCCTCATGTATGCTGTATAATGCCCTATATATGTACAGTATGAGGGCCTACACTGATCTAAGCAAGGCTCTAAAGTATGTGTCTGGTGTTAAGTCTTCAGTGAGCTTCCACCAACTACAAATATTGGTCGTTATGATCAAGAGTTATTTAGTTACGGTCTAAACGTCAGAGGATGGTGTTTGAACTAGATAAACGGTTAAAGTACCTTAACAGTGGCGAAGGTAAAGTTTCAGAGGCACCGGTACAATTGTGAGAGATGGGTTCCTTCGACCTGTCTGGGTATCTCACATGACAGGCAGTTGTGATCTGTTGGCTCAAAATATCGGAACCAACCCTTGGGGGGCCCCCGGTTTTTAGGGCCCTGGTTAGATAGATAGAAGAAAGAATTTATATCGAGGAAGTAGAAATAGACGCCCTTACCTTGCCGTTCCTTGGAATGTACTTTTGAATATTAATATAATATGAACTATATCTTAGCATCCCCAATTTGTTTTTTTACCCTTCCAGGGTTGTGTATGATGTAATTTGCATATAATTTGCATATAAACCATCTTGCTTTTTTCCCCCTTTAAAGGAAGGAGTGATCGACCAGATCTACGATTTGATCTTAGAAGTTTGTAACACGCACTGTCATACCATCGGCTTCCCCGAGTTAGTGCTACCAGCAATAGTGAAGGTGAGTTCACACTTTACCCACCAAGCTAACTAGATCATATTATCATACCATCGGGTTCCCTGAGTTAGTGCTACCAGCAATAGTGAAGGTGAGTTCACACTTTACCCACCAAGCTAACTAGACCATATTATCATACCATTGGCTTCCCTGAGTTAATGCTACCAGCAATAGTGAAGGTGAGTTCACACTTTACCCACCAAGCTAACTAGATCATATTATCATACCATCGGCTTACCTGAGTTAGTGCTACCAGCAATAGTGAAGGTGAGTTCACACTTTACCCACCAAGCTAACTAGATCACGATATCATACCATCGGCTTACCTGAGTTAGTGCTACCAGCAATAGTGAAGGTGAGTTCACACTTTACCCACCAAGCTAACTAGATCATATTATCATACCATTGGGTTCCCCGAGTTAGTGCTACCAGCAATAGTGAAGGTGAGTTCACAATTTACCCACCAAGCTAACTAGATCACGATATCATACCATTGGGTTTCCTGAGTTAGTGTTAAATATCAATAGCAAAGGTTAGTTAACATTATATGATCCACCAAGTTGAAACTATTGTTTCCTTAGTAGTGAGTGTTTTAACCAGTAATGGTAATGTTACTTAACATTTGTTCCCACCAAAGTAAGTACAACCCATTATTGCACCATTCGGTTGCCTTAGTTACCGTTACCGGCAATGACACATTCAACATTTAACATACAACTTACATAACCATGAGAATGAAAACAGTAACCATGGGGATGGCCAAACTACCTAGGATCATACTATGTTTGATTGATAAACACATATCATATTAAATAACTGATTGATAGTTCCTATTATACAACACCTAATTATATTCCGACCATTTGATTGGTCAATTGCTCGTCGATTGCATGCAAAATCCGCTCTATTGCACTCTATGAAATAGAACCATGGGTTATACTTTTTTGATAGCACTTTTTTCAATGGTAACAGAGCAGAGAAACCTTTCTGTTCAAAACAATCTGTTGCATGAGTGCATTTTACATCCAATAATATCAATATTTGAAGGTGTTGTATAAAACAAATAATGAATGGTTTCCATTCGTGCAATAGTGCAAATATTTCATTCTTTGAAAGATGTAATTTGTTCCATTCAACTCGGCTGCGCCTCGTTAAATGGAACATTCCATCTTTCAATTCATGAAATATTTGCACTATTGCACTCATAACCATTCATTATTTGTATAATATTCCTTGTGACCATATCAATCTTCAAAGGTTTATATTTTGGTATCAGTCTGCTTCTCTCTATATATCTCTCTCGCTCGCTTTGTTGTTTTGCTGTCATGGCGATGACTCAAAGGATATAATTCCCCTATGAAACTTGTAAAAAAAGAAGTATGAAAATGGTTGGTACTATCACAGGAGAATGAATTTGTATTGTATGTTTGTCTTAAATATCATAATAATTTTCTTTTTGAGACCTGTAGAACTAGTGAAGACGTCACCAAGTATTTTCATTGAATTTGACTATTTTCCGTTGAATTGTTATACTACATACAAAGGTGTACTACCTTCATACTTTTGTTAGAATTGAGTTTTCCAATATTAAAAGTTGACTTTAATTCACAGAAATAATTTGTATGCTTCATGCATATTTTCCTTTCATATGTAGATGAAGGAATTTGTGAAGACGTGCAAAGTGGCCAATTTCACCCGTCAAATCAAGCAACTCTTAGACAAAATTCAAGAAAACTGCAACGATATTGAGAAGCGAAGGTCAACTGCCACATTTGGCATTGCAGATAACGGTGCTGTTGTAAGTTGTTTTTACCCTCCCTCTCTCTCTCTAATCATTTTCAGTTTTTATACTTGCATATGGTCATGGATTTAATCCCTGATGCTCACTAATATGCTGTAAAGAGTATGAAAATGGTCAGCTAATATAACTAGTGATTTTTGCAGAGATAAAACCATAGAACTGCAAGGAATATGCTCTCTAATCATTTTCAGTTTTTATACTTGCATCGGTCATTGATTTAAATTAATCCCTGATGCTCACTAATATGCTGTAAACAAGTATGAAAATGGTCAGCTAATAGAACTTGTGATTTTAGGAGAGATAAAACCATAGAACTGCAAGAAAATATGCTCTCTAATCATTTTCAGTTTTTATACTTGCATATGGTCATGGATTTAATCCCTGATGCTCACTAATATGCTGTAAAGAGTATGAAAATGGTCAGCTAATCTAACTAGTGATGTTTGGAGAGATAAAACCTAGAACTGCAAGGAATATGCTCTCTAATCATTTTCAGTTTTTATACTTGCAAATGGTCCTGGATTTAATCCCTGATGCTCACTAATATGCTGTAAAGAGTAAAAATGGTCAGCTAATAGAACTTGTGATTTTAGGAGAGATAAAACCATAGAACTGCAAGGAATATGCTCTTTAATCATTTTCAGTTTTTATACTTGCATATGGTCATGGATTTAATCCCTGATGCTCACTAATATGCTGTAAAGAGTATGAAAATGGTCAGCTAATATAACTAGTGATTTTTGCAGAGATAAAACCATAGAACTGCAAGAAAATATGCTCTCTAATCATTTTCAGTTTTTATACTTGCATATGGTCATGGATTTAATCCCTGATGCTCACTAATATGCTGTAAAGAGTATGAAAATGGTCAGCTAATCTAACTAGTGATTTTGGAGAGATAAAACCTAGAACTGCAAGGAATATGCTCTCTAATCATTTTCAGTTTTTATGTTGCATCGGTCATGGATTTAATCCCTGATGCTCACTAATATGCTGTAAAGAGTAAAAATGGTCAGCTAATATAACTAGTGATGTTTGGAGAGATAAAACCATAGAACTGCAAGGAATATGCTTTGGTAACTTGCTTCGTAATAAAAATGTTTTATGGAGGTGTGTTGAAGTGGTGGGAGTGTTCAGGGAGGGAGGGAGGCGGGTAAGATGCATGCATATGGTCATGGATTTAATCTGTGATGCTCACTAATATGCTGTAAAGAGTAATAAAGGTCAGCTAATCTAACTTGTGATTTTTTTTGACCGGCTTCAGAGGACACATATGAGCTCTCTCAACATGTGAGAAGAATATGGAGCGATAAAACCATAGAACTGCAAGGCATGTGCTTTTGGCAACTTCTGACTATTTGCTTATATGCTAGGTGTGGGTAGGTGGTTGGAGGGAGGGAGTAATATATATATATATATTGAAATATATATGTTACCTGGTAAATACATGCTTTGATGATTATTGGCGCATGTTTCGGATGGAAACTTTCATAAATTCCATATTTTTATTTGATTTTAACCTCATCACAGAAAGCTTGGGAGACAAAATACCTCCTCGAGGGAACACCGATATCAAAGTACTGTAAAACGTACCGTAACTTACGAGAAAAGGAACTGAGGATGGCTGAAGCGGCCAGAGATGTGGTAAGATGATGCGAAAAGTATCAGCATTTAGAACGATTCATTGTACCATCTGTTATCTTAAAGCAGCATTTTGCTTCCTTTTCTATGGTTTTTCTCAACCTCACTGACTCCACTATGCCATAACCACATACATAACTAGCTTATCTATTCAAATCTTACTTCAAATGGTGGCATAAAAGTCGAAAAATTTACAACTTTCAACTGTGTTTTTCTCGAAGATATTTTCCGTTGGGATCCATATAAACCTCACCCATAATATGAATATTTAAAAGCTACGAACGTCATTGGCCAATATGTAATACAACACCATGCTTGATTTGTGTAGATTGTCTATGGCAGTTATACCAGGGAGCTGTTAGAGTCCAGCTCGCTGGTTGTACCAAGTTACCAACTCGACGTTTTGAATCTACTTTTAGCAAAGGCTCATAACTAAACCTGCATCTCTGATTGGTTGAATTCAAACTAGTGGATTGGGGGAACTGTATGCGATTAATATTAAATGTGTAATTTGTTGGAGGACACTTTTCTCTTTATCTGCAAATGTCCTTAATTACTCGCCAATTAAAGCTTTTGGCAGGGAAAAAAATTGGCCAATATCTTAGTTTGCTGTTTTGTGATTGATATATGTCAAATACTCGATGGACTTGTCAAAAAAGTGGAAAACGGCGACAAAACGCAAAATGCTGCTTTAAAGAGTCTGTGTAAACATTCAACATGAAAACATTTAGTAAATATTCATTTCATTTTGTTGTCTTACAATCTGTGGACCAATCCCAGTGAAAACATTTAAGTAAGTTTCATTATCTCATTCATTGTCTTACAATCTTTGGACAGTGATATATTAAATCATTAAATTATACCAAAAATATATTTGATAATATTTTGCAGTCTGTGGCCAAGCTCCAAAGAAAACATTTGTCCAAGTTTTGTTAATTTTTTTTGCCCCCGTTTTCTTACCATATAAGGACCAAATGAAAACATTTAATGAGTTTTCATAATTTCTTTTATTGTCTTACAATCTGTGGACCAAGCGATATGAAAACATGTAATGATGTTTGGTTACTTCATTTGTGTCACAGTCTGTGCACCAAGCTCCATGGAAACATATTTTCATTTTTTTGTTGCAGTCCGTGGAAGAAATCGGCAGGATGACCATGACCACCAAGAAGAGGCAGGCCTTTGAATTCATCCAGAGAGACCACAGCAAGAAGGAGCTGAAGGAACTCTTCCACGGCG
The DNA here is from genome assembly GCA_020650975.1 of Apostichopus californicus. Classification (NCBI taxonomy): domain Eukaryota; kingdom Metazoa; phylum Echinodermata; class Holothuroidea; order Aspidochirotida; family Stichopodidae; genus Apostichopus; species Apostichopus californicus. The sequence goes on along the minus strand of JAIPMN010014411.1, from coordinate 19,194 downwards.
ACAGCGACTCCGAAGACGACCTCCTCGTCCGAGCCGAGAGGCGGCAGGAGAAACTGGACTCTGGCAAGAAGGTCTTCGCCCTGGTCCGGGCAGACATGGACGACGACGACGAGGATGGATTCTCGGACGAGAGCGACCTAGACGAGGGAGGAGATGGGGAGGAGGATGAGGAGGAGCTGATGGATGCAGAGAAGTTCAAGGAACAGAAGACGGAGATCTTCAGAGAAATGGCCAACGTGAAAGATATCGTGGAGGACTTTGACCTGTCGGAGGAAGAGAAGACGGAGGTGATCAAAAAGAAGAAGACGACGACGAATAAGGAGAAGAAGGTGGTCCCCGAAGGGAAAATGAAGAGGAAGGCATCGGAAGGGAAGATGAAGAAGAATGCACCGGAAGGGAAAAAGAGGAGGAATGCACCCCAAGGGAAAATGAGGAAGTCAAAGGGAGGAGTTAAACCGAGGAAGAAGCAGAAGTTGGTGAAATAGAGAAAACGGAATGGGGAAGCATATGCCGTTGTGAAATGATCCCCAGGTACGAGCAGAAAGGTTCCCACGACAGACAACGACGACTTGTAGAACATAACAGGGAAATATGTCATCGGGTCAGTGGCACAGCGAGAAAGGAAAAGAAATCTCGGAAGGTATCATGAGAACGGATGATCGGAGAGACTTCTAGACCAGTCCGTGAGGTCGGAGGAGAAACAGGGAAGAACGAGACTGCATGGAGTAGAGGCGAGGGATGTAAAAATTCGATGGAAAAAGAGGAGATTTGCAAAAGGAAAGGATGGAAAGAAAAGTTCCATTCGGGAGAAATAGACATGATCCTGAAGTGTGAAGTTGTAACATATTTTATTATTTTTGAGCAAGCAGGATGTCTTTGTTTAGGCCTGAATAGCAGCTGTAGACTAGTCTTTGTTTGTTTGGTGTATTCAGATTGTGATTAAATCTGTTGCTTTCAAAACAAACGTACAAACTTCACCCTACAGAGCTGCAAAGACTTTCATAACCAGAGATACAGCTAGTCTTTGATTATATAAGAAGTTTTGGAGGTTGTGTTTTGTTTAACCGTTGAGGTAAGCCTAACTACTGACTCAGTATGCGTTGTGGTTACCAAAAGAAAAAACTCTCGTTGAAACATTGTTTGACCGACTGACGTCAATTCCAGTGAAATATGGTCATGAAAAGGCATTCCGATACTTGAAGGAGTTTTTTGGAGGGTATTATAGGATTTTGAAGGGTCATTTTATTTTAAGGATGCAACGTGACTATAAAACAGGGGGAATGAGAGGGTTGTTTGTTACCTTAAAGAGTAGAGTGTAATCTAAATTCAGGAGTGGATAAAAATTAAGCCTGGAATCTTTGACTCAAAGAACGATCGACCACATATTAGAAATGTCTGCTGTTGAAAAATGTTAAAAGGAAATGGTTTTACACGGTTGACAGTTTGAATGTAAACCATTGGGTTGAATATCGGTTGTCGCTCTCATTTCTTCTTAAGTCTGTCATCTGTGAAGATGAGCCAGAAGATAGAGCCAGAGACGGTCCAGCATTTTCTACTGAGGGCGCTGTCACATTGGTCCTTATGCGCGCGTGACCTTTAATATTTCCAGCGAAGCAGGTGGCACACCACAATTAACTGCTCCCATTGACTTGAGTGTTAAGAAAATTGAAAGAGTGAAATGCCTTTGAATATACTATTGGGTTTTAAAGAAATTATAGTAGAAATATTTCGTTATTAAAAGTATCATGTTATAACTTAATAATATTATTACTAAGTAGTTAAGTCAACTTATGGGGGTAAAATTATTCTTAATCTTACCATATATTCTGTTTAAAACAACTGTTTGAATTGACTTATTAATACAATCTTACAACTTACAACAATAAGAGGTGCGATTGGAATGACTATCAGAAATTTCTGGAAAATAAAGAGATATTCAAGAATTTGAGGAAGTCCTGATTTGATTTTTTTTTAATTTGATTGCTACTTACATATCTCATATTATCTCATATATTTGGTGGTACTCACTTTCTCATATTTTAGCGATACTCAACTTTCCCATTTTTTTGGTGGTACACTCTCATATTTGGTGGTTCTTACATTCTCAAATTTCGGTGGTACTCACTTTTCATATTTTGGTGGTACATTCTCATATGTTTGGTGGTACTCATTTTCATATTTTGGTGGTACTCACTTTTCATATTTCGGTGGTACTTACTTTCTCATGTTTGGTGGTACTCACTTCTCATATTTTAGCGATACCAAACTTTCTCATGTTTGGTGGTACTTAATTTCTCATATGTTTGGTGGTACTCACTTTCTCATGTTTGGTGGTACCCTTTTTCTCATATGTTCGGTGGTATTCGGCTTGTCATATTTACATGGTACTCAGTAGGTTTGATAAAAGTAAGCTGAAGTAGTAAACCATATTGAATGATTTGCTTCAAAGGGAAGCTTAGATCTTACTGGTCTGGACAAGCTGGTATGAACAAATTAAAATTTCGTCTTAAGTCATTTTGCAATAGATAATTACAAGGTACCCCAATCCGTACTAGGACCCATCACATGACCCCCGTACCCCCATCGAATGGCCCATGACTCATCATATGAAACAGCATGCTCTATCAATTGTGGTACACAGATTCTTACGTTAAGTGACAACAACAAAAATTCTTCATATTCTCCTTTATTGCAATCATTTTTTTTAGTATTAAAATTTGATAGTGATTTTAAGATTATTAATTTTTTTTCTAACATTTGCATAGCAGAAGATATCACTGGAAAAAGAAAAGAAAGAATTAAATTGCACTGGATAAACCAAAAAGTGGATCAAAGAAATTTACATAAGAATATCAATAAAGATAAGATTACACATCTGTTCTTACTACAGTCCTTTAGGGAAGATTATCAAAAGAAAACGTATCAAAGAGCTCGTGGTTAAAGTCCGTGATAAACGTAATATAGTCGCTTATATTCTATATAGTCTATATATAGTATATATATATACTATAAATAGAGTAGACTATATCTATCTAGAATATATATATATATAGACTATATCTATATATAGAGTATATAGACTAAATATAATCTATATCTTATATTCTATATTGTCGCTTATATCCCCAGTATTCGACTCGGGGTTGCGATCCTTTGTAGTGCCGCCAAAATGTGTTGGGGAGGGTCTTCATAAATTGGGGGGGGGGGGGAATAATCGCCCGTACTTTTGGTAACAAGTGACCAAAAAATTTAACATAAGTAGTTACTTCAAAAGAGTTGCAAAAGATAACACCATTTTGCAACAAAACACCCTTGATCGTCTGAAAGTTTCACAAATGTGAGGAAGATACCTCCCTCCCCATATAGCCTAGGCCCCCTTTTCCAGGTCACAACATTTCGCCACTGGAGGGTACGTGGCAACGAGGATCATGATGACAATTGGGGTGCCCATCCCAAAGCCAAAAAGTTTGAATACTGGCACTTAAATGATAAACTTACATCACTTGTTTTGAATACCCCAAAAAGATGAAATATGCTTATTTTGAGAATTTGAGTTACTTGCATAAAACGAAATTTGTCACTTTTCTGGGTTGTACGTAACCTTGTCTACACGTCAACAAGACGTTATGAGTCAAGTTGATAAGTTACGTTGCGCAATTAACTTAAAACATGACAAAGTCCGTATGTTTCATGCGTAATTACGCATGAAACATACGGACTTTGTCATGTTTTAACAAAACGACAATTAATTGTCGTTTTGTTCTAACACGCTTAGTCTGAAACTTAAGTGTCCCTTCAGGGCCACCGTATTAATCTGAATATTTGTAAGATACTTTCTTGACCAGGTAGAATGGAGTTGAAATAATACTTAAAGAAAATCTTACGGCTCTTTTAACATTGTTCCTCCTTCAAATTTTTGTAGACAATTGTTACTTTATTAGTTTAGCAGTTGCGCCTTTTTGTTTTAGTTTGGGTATCGTAAAAAAAAGGGTGAGTTTTGAAAGCACAAAGACCTTTGGAAAATCGGGACAATTTAGCGACGGGACGACGGTGTAATTCCGTTGTAAGAGCGGGACAGTCTCGATTAATCTGGCCGTATGGTTACCGTACATTTACAATATTTGATCAATAGGGTATCAGGGAATGGGGCTAAGATTATTGGCCCTGGATCAATTAGGGGGCACGGGGTAATATGCGATGAAGAATATTTATTCTCATGTCCATATATAATGTATTTAGCAAACAATGAAAACTTTAAGGGAGCCTGGTGAAATAATTGTCCCCTGTGGGTCTGACCTGCATGGCTCTTGGTAGCCCCCCCCTAATCCCACCCCACCCCTGATCGTAGTCAGTGGCTTTCAGGGGGGGGGGGTCATTACCCTCTCAGCAAACTGTAAAGGGAATCCAGGCTGTTAATTTCCCTGAACTGAACAAAACTCAGAAAAAAATGACTTCCCCTCTTTACAAAACACGCACAACAGAAATAATTTGTCCTTGATCATTGTGCTTAATACTTTATTGCTATACACCTTTCGTAATTAAGGCACTTAAATTGGTTTCTTCCAAATGTAATATAGTCAGGCACTTATACGTTATTGAAAGACGAAATTGTGAGAGAAAAGAAAAATTAGTTGCACCATCAAAATTGCTATAAAAAAACGTATTGATCTTTGTCACCCAAATTTTTCTATATAAAAAAAAGGCGGTTGTTAGATGTTAGAAAGACAAGCATTTGCAGAATTTGTAGCCTACCTGTTTTCTCGTGAAAGTTTTATGGCTTTCATGTTTGGAAGAAGTATTTTACTTGCATGGAAGCATCCCTGTTTTGTGCTTATGACAACCGTTTAAGCTCCACTCGACGAGGTAATGAGGAAAGAAACTTATTAGTTATTGAAAGTCACATGATGGTTAGGCAGCTAGCCTAACATGGTATAGCTTCCGTATATAACTGCTTGTTTCATATTGAAAGTTTCTGGGATAGTTGGAATGACTTAGTATGTCAACTTAACATGACAGGTTAATTTTCTAATTTGCCTGATTTATATATTACATACACAATCCTTTGCTAAATTAGTTCAAATGTTTTTTTTTTTCTGTGTATTTTGATTGGCGGTATTCTATTTTAGATTGCCTTGCCCCATCTGGAAGCTAACTTCATATAACTTTGTAGTCTCTCTCTTTTCTCTGACTAATTGACAACCATGAACTTCAGAATCTATAAAGGGTCTAACTCGAAAACACCCAAAGTTCCTAATGGATTAAAAACAAAAGAAAATTCTTCGACTTCTCCCAATGAATTACTGGCCACATTACTGGCGATGATGATCCTTTTTATACTGTTGGATTATCCAAGATGCAGATGTGTCGCTCAAGAGGCCCCTCTGTAAACACTTCCCGGCTAGTCGTACCCAACCTTCCTTTTGTCGGGTTACTCCTGCAACACTTACTAAGCAGGACGGGTGCGGAGGGGGTTGGTGGAGGGGGGGGGGATACGGTTCCAGAGGGTCCTTGGGGCTATCAATCTGGCACTGTTATTTTAGTTCCATATCGCTTTTGTTCCTCTGTAACTTCCATACTGTAGTTGTTTAAGTTTGTTCTGCAACAACTAGATTCCTCGTAAAAATGTTTTTGGTGTTTTCGTCTCTACTGCATCTCATCGATAAAGTTTTGGTACCCTAGCCTCTTAGCAACATTAATCTTGATCTTTAGCGCTGGCCCTAACTTTAGGCCCATGTTGTGTAGAAGATGTTCCTCTGTTAAAACTGGTAAAATTTCACCGTCGATAGCTTGTTCCCGAAAGACCTGCGCATTAAAAATAAAATAAAAAAGGAAACAACTGTTATACAAGATTGACGTCAACAGATTGAAATCACTAGATTAAAAACAGCTGTTACTAGACTGAACTAATCAAATCATAAGCAATCTGCTTAGTACTGGGCTATAAGCTTCAATTAATCTGTTTGATCTTAAAAGATAAATAAAAAAACGATCAATTTTGAGAAGAACATAGGTTGATATATTTTAAAGCCTTCAAGAAGATCCATGCATAAACAACAACATTTTTCTGCATGTATTTTGTTTTTCGGGGTACCTTCTGTATGTTTTGCGTTATTTTCTGATGTATTCATTTCAGACATGGCTAAAATACAAAAATAATAATAATCACCAAAGTTGACGTTTCATCTAGAAATTTCAAGATTATTTGTCGAGATTTAGACTTTTCAAAATTTGTCTAATTGTACCATGTTCCAAATAAACTTGAAGCTTTAACAAAGTTTAACAAAGTTTGACAGTCAAAATTAAGAAAGTTTATAAAGTTTAACTTTCGAGTTATGACTTTTCGCACTCTTTAATCATGTCCAACCTAATCAAAACCCACTGAACCACTTGGTCAGGGGGTGGGGGATGGATGAGAGGTGGGAGATGATGGAGGGGTGGGAGATGACGGAGGGGTGGG
>JAIPMN010014411.1:928-12727 GCA_020650975.1 Apostichopus californicus | reverse complement strand
GAGATGACGGAGGGGTGGGAGATGACGGAGGGGTGGGAGTTGACGGAGGGGTGGGAGATGACGGAGGGGTGGGAGATGACGGAGGGGTGGGAGATGACGGAGGGGTGGGAGGTGATGGAGCGGTGGGATGGTAGATGATTGTGGGGGTGGGAGATGACGGGGGTATGGGGATGATGGTGTACATACCGATGAATTGAACTGAACCACATAGATTTATAGTTGAATTCAAATTTAACCCACCTGACTATAATCTTCACATCCTTTCAAACTTCGCACAAATTCGGCTACATCATCCACCGACCAGTTAGCTATGTCAGACGGTAAGAACACTGTATCACTGGTGCTGGAGGCTGATTGGCGATAGTTTGGATCATCACCTAGGAAACGAAATGGGGGTAAAGGGAAATAATGTAATGCCGATAAAATAAAAAAATGCGCGAAAGATGATTTGCCAGTTATCTTGAGTCTGTGGTGTTTCATATAGGCCAATAGAATTGTTTTTTTTTTGTAGCGTTTGTCAAGTTTAACGATAACGTTAGATATCCCTGTAAGTTACCCTGTGTTATTAGAGACTAACATCTCTTTAGCACACAGGTTCACAACAGGCGCCTTGCAGGCCAAATCCTACCCGCAAAAGATTTCAGTCCGCCCCGCGAAAAAATTACATTCAATCTTGCACTACGGAGTATTTAAGCACACACTTTATGTGTTAGGCTTGAGCATTATATTGCCCTACCCAGCATATTGCTCAATCTAGTAATAATGTAATAATGAGAGGTTGATTCTGTCAGGCTTTTTGCTCTAATAATCTCTAATCTTTTTCTGCGGCCATAGTATAGAAAAGGAACTGAGAAACTCTGCCCATAGCTCGTGCGTTTTAATCTTTTCCTTAAATTTTTTTATATATATCAATATCTAATAAACATGACAAGTCCCTCCTAAATACTTGAGAAAAATATTTCAAGGCTCTTAATCCTTCAGGAAAGCATATAATTAAAAAGAAAATACAATTATAATTACAACGATAATGCCTACATTCCCATACAAGTATATAAATATGGCAACCATGCAGTGTACTCTGAAATATTAAGAACCAGCCAGGTTAGGCCTTCGGAAAAAAAACACTATTTTGCAGTTTTCTTTAAGTATCTCATGACATGATCGTACCCGATATTTTACATCACATATTTACCGTTCCTCTCCATGTTCTCCTGTGCCTTCTGATGGCCCCCCTAACCCCCCCCCCACTCCCATTCTCCTTCTGGTCAGAGCTGCGTGTACCTACCATTTGCAAGGGAATTCGATGTCCCTGTTTTATCTGAAGAAGACTGCGCTGGTCGGGTCAGTTCGATCATCCTGACATGCAGTGAAGGTGACTTTGAGGTAGGGGTAAATAAGGACCGAGCTCTCTTCGATGCCGAGCCCCCTTCACCAGCTGATGAGGGTCCTGGGGGGACGGTTAAGCTCTGAGATGCCTGGTGGTACCTATAAATACGAAGGGAACAATAGGCATCTGCAAAATGACTTCATGAATATATCCCAAGCTTGGAAATAGGGACCGAAAACTAATTTCTTACTTCCAGTTTTCACTGTATTGATTTGCGACAATTTTTTTTTTTTAATATTATTTAATTTTTGTTTTGGAGTTTTGTTTCCTATCACCAATTTCTCTTCAGTATATGTATATATTTAGGATATTGAAATGGGGAAAACATTCCATAAGCATTGCGCTCCTTTTTTCCCTCCTTTTCCATGCATTTGTATAGCTTAAATATTGTATATCAATTATCATGATGAATGGCTTTTTTTTTCTTTGTACCTGTCTCTCTAGATTGTATTGTATATCAAAATATTCGTTTATACTTTGTTAAACATTCATGTACTGTACACAATTGCTGGAAATAAATTGTTGTCATTGTCATTGTCATTGAAATTTGAAGGCCGGAGACACAGAGCCAGCCAATCATCTTTAGCTAATGTGACAAAGATCTTTGTAAACAGCGACCCCTCCCAAAATAGCAAAGAAAAATCTTGCTCCGTTTGGGGGACATCCTAGTTTAAAAGCCACATAATGTTTGTAAATGTGTGACATTTTTAGTGTCACCACGATCTGAGATCATTGTCTCTTTTGTTTTCTTGTCAAATTTTCAAGGTAAACTGTTATAAACGTTGACATCGAAACCATGAAACCAATTCCCTCATTAGGTCACATTTAGATTCTCTTTTTGTTTTCTTGTGGTAGATTCAACAGTTGCAAAAGCTACCTCCCATACAGAAAATAAACATTATAATAAATAAAATAAATCACACATAAAAAGTGAAGCACGTGTCGCTCAATGACGTCATTATTAGACTAGATCGAGTCTTCAGCCTTGTGTGGACGGTACATTAAATCTGTGATATCTTCCAACTGAAATAAGATTTTTGTTTGTAGCTGTTTGGAAGTTGTTAATGACAGTTATCTCTATCACATACACTAATAACGGATGGGCTTGTGTCTCCTTTAACACATGAAAAAAGTTAGCTATACATAATATTAAACCGTTTCCTTTTCAAAATTTGATGGTTTAAAGTTTTAAGAGTAAATTTTCAAATGCGTGGAATCTTGGCAATCCCAAGATTTCACTCATACTAGGGGACGGATCCAGATTCAGATTCAGATTCAGATTCTCTTTATTGCATCCCAAGCTGGGCAATTGATTGCTCACAATATAAAACATACGTACAGTACATAAAATACACACGAAATATATCAGACTCTCAAATACTAAGACATAAGACTTAAAACAAAGCTGGCAAGATACGTAAAAACGCTAAAATACAAAATACAGTAAAACAGCACCAGAGATACTTGTGAAACATTGGATTGTACAATGAGCAAGATTACTGACCTAACGAGTAAAAGATTCATTATGAAGTTTAATACAACGAGGGATAAAGGAGGATTTGTAACGATTCGTAACGGCACGGGGTAGTCTCATCCGCCCACTGCGGGGTATTATTGCACTTTCCAAATTAATGTGTAGAGGGTGGCTACTGTTGTTGAGAACCCCAGCAAGTTTACTTTGAAGGTGAAGATGATATGACGTGTTCACTGACTGCTGACGTTCGCCTAGGATGCGACTGACTTGGCTTATAATAGAATCTATTATAAGCCAAGTCAGTCGCATCCAGTGATAAGAAGGAGGACGTGTTGCCGTGGGGTCATTGAATCCGACTCTCATTTAGGGGGGTGGGGGTCTCTCCCCCACCCCTCAAATGATCCACACGCAAGTTCGTGCTAATATGTTACTTAGACTGTTCACTGATGTCTCCCATGACAACGCAAATTACACGACAACAACAACAAGCTCACCGTAGCAGGAAAAATAAATAAATAAAAGGGTTGTTTATATTTTGTTTTGTTTAACAATGACTTACGAAAATGTATTGCTCTAAGAATATCTCCGCCTTCTATCTTTTAAAGTTGTTACTTACCTCGGCCTCATTGGCTGATGTGACTTAAAGTTTGATGAGAAGTTGGTAAGAGCGATGTGTGGAACTTTCTAAATGGAAATGGAAAAGAGAAAACTGAAATTATATCATAATAGCTTGGCAACCGTGTTGAAATAAATATTTTCCTAGGTGTTTTGTTTTTATACGCGTCTCGGGAAATATGAATGAAACTATATGACAGGTAAATTGAGAGCAAACTGGATTTAGAGATGGATGAAAGATTGATGGAGGTATATGGGATTAGGGATGGATAAAAGATTGATGGAGGTATATGGGATTAGGGATGGATAAAAGATTGATGGAGGAATATGGGATTAGGGATGGATAAAAGATTGATGGAGGTAGATGAGATTAGGGATGGGGTTATATGTGATTAGAGATGGATGAAGGATTGATGGGGGTTTATGAGATTAGGGATGGATAAAGGATTAATGGAGGTAGATGAGATTAGGGATGGGGTTATATGTGATTAGGGATGGATGAAGGATTGATGGAGGTATATGGGATTAGGTATGGATAAAGGGTTGATGGGGGTATATGGGATTAGGGATGGATGAAGGATTGATGTGGTATATGGGATAAATGAAGGATTGATGGGGGTATATGGGTTTAGGGAACGGTGGAGGTATAGATGGTAATTGACAATTTCGTCACCACATTAGATTCTAGACTCGCTGATAACAAGAAAACTCAGAATCACACAAAATGGAAAAGGGAGGGATTTGACATTTACGAGAAGACAGGAAAGGGACTATGATATTTACCTCTTTGACCTCTTTTTTAACATCGAGATGCTTCGGGGCTGTCTGTTTTCGGTTTTTCCCGACCGGTTTTGTGACTGTGTAATAGGAGGTTAATATCGATGAACTCGACGACGAAGCAGACATGCTTTCATTATGGTTGATATCACTGGTGGTGATCCTCTCAGCGGGACTGCTTGGTAGCGTGGATTGATGGCTATCAGCTGCTAGAGATCTCTGAAGAGATTCTGTAGAAAATTGGCAGCAAAAAATGACACGTGAAGAGCTCCCTTAGTCTGGTATTAACGTTAGTACTAGACGTTATCAGGATTTGAAGCAAGCCCGCTCCTCCACCACCACACACACCCACCCAACCCTCCCCCTTTAAGCTCTATACACTTACCCGTGTTCGATTCAGGTAGTTGATTATTATGATACAAGTTGGCACGTTTTAAGGGCACCACTGTGATTGAAAGTGACGTCAAAATTCACATTCTATGCACATATCACATACATTGTCAACCCCCCTTACCTCACCCACCCAGGCCGCCCTTTTCCTTCGGACGCCTTTGTTCGTAATTTGAAGTTTGTTTTGATAACAACTTTTCAATTTCAAAGATTTAACCTTGACCTATGTTCTCCATGTTTCCATTTTTCTGTACGCCCTCCTCCTCCTCTGGAACTCTCACCTCCCCCATACCCTTGACCCACTCTCTCCCACCCACCCATCCCTTCCGACCCACCGTTACTCCCTTTTTCTGCAGTTGAATGATATACCGATTTTTAGTTGTTTCCAAATGCCTTTCTCATACTGTTTAACTTGAACACCCGTTAACCGTTATATCAATCTTACCGATGTTATTTGGTTCTGGCGAGTTGGCCATTTCAAAGAGTTTCCTTTGCTCTTCGTCATAAATGTCGTCCACGGGTGAGGCGCTGCGGGCTCGTTTTAAATTGGAACTTCTGATCGAAGAATATTCTCTGAAATTGTCAATAGACATGTCGTCAAGATGGTGCCTTAAATGAAGGAGAGAGAGAAAAAAACAAGCATATTAAAATTACTGGACGATTTTAACGGAATTCCACACAAAACTTATTGGTTTAGGGATTTACGAACGACGATACTTTTACATTTCTCCCACTCAACATATGCACTTGCCCATCTACTTAAAACTACTATTGAAACGTTTTAGCACTGGGCACCGCCTACTCTATCCTCCTTCCCGATTTACCATGACCTATGGACTCTCCATTCACAGGTAGGGGAATCGGGTAGGGTAGTTATTACGAGCCGCAGCAGGAACAAAACAAGTAAAGAACAAAACTCAAAAGTTAAAAATAAAAACGCGAGCTCCTCTGACTGACCAAGACCCTACGACGTGAAAACAAAAGTGGAATGTGCGCAAGGTTACATGTGGTGTCGAATAGTTATGTGCTTCAAGAGCAACAGTAAACAAGGTAACGACAATGATGGCCGCCTGCAAAGTGTCGAAGACTCACCTCACAGGTTTGGTTTCTGAGATTAGATCGTCTGACCCCTCCTGTTCCTAATCAGGAAGTAGGTGGTTACAACTGGGTGCAACGAGTGACGACAGTGTGAGATGAAGAGTTCTCGTGACAATCTGTAGAGCTCCTAATAAGGACGGCGTTACAGGTCGTATGAAGCTCAGCCGTCGGAGTAAAAAGCGTAGGTGTAGGTCTTGCACATGGAGGTGGGAGGAGGAACAGGTAAGTATCGTCGCTCGTAAATTCCAATACCTGTAAGTTTTTGGGAAATTTACTTCGCCCCTCTCTTACGTACCTGTCTCCCATTCAACATCTGCACGGAGTGGCACTGTTACAATGCTGGGAGGCCCAACCGGACGGGACCTACTCGAAGGAAGTACCCAACACTACTTAACCGACACCCCTTGCATCGGAAGCGGCTTGTGTGCATGTGGTGTTTGTGGATGGTGAGTCTTCGGTTGGACATTCCTCGTATGACTGTTAAATGATGTTGTTAGTACCTACCGAGAACCCGTCTGCGAACGCCCCGTGGGCTGCCGCTGTCTACTCTAGTCGAAGAAATCTGTAAATTGGTTCACAGTTGCTGTACATGGAACAATCAGGGTGTCTGCACACCATTGGTGGTAATTTGTAAGTCGTGAAGAATAAGTTCTGACGGTGCCGGGTCGTCTCGCTGCTGCTGTCATATCGGCAGCGTCTTCAGTAAAGCCCCGCGCTAGGAGGTAAGACTTGGAAATGACCACGACGTCAGGTTTAGGGATCGGATGTTGGGGTGGAAGACTCTCCCCTTGGTCTGAGATAGTAGGTGTGGGGAGTCCGGCAGGCTGCGTTGAAATTCTCGAAGTGGGGAATATGGTCTCCTGGGCCACCTGGGAGCTATGAGTAGAAGTCTGGTCCTGGATGTCTGTAGCTTCAGAAGAACCTTGTGTATGAGACAGAGCAGAGGGAAGTCGTACGCCTGCATCCAATCCCAGGATATTGACATTGCATCGATAGCGCAAGGTTGAGGATGGAACACCCTGGAACAAACGGCTGGAAGCTTGGCGTTCTCGACTGAGGCAAAGAGGTTGACGTAAAGACGGTTGAAAATGTCAAAACCAATGTTGCAAGTTTGTTGAGTTAGGGACCATTCCGTCGGATTCATGTTTTCCCTGGAGAGTACGTCCGCTATCTGATTCTTTTTCTCCGCTATGTGGGAAGCTCTGAGAAGGCTATCGTTCTGATGACACCAAAGGAGAAGATCCCATGTTGCCTGGCACAGGCGACTCGATCTGGTGCCTCACTCTCTGTTGATGTAAGACACCACGTTGTATTGTCTGTGAACGCTGTCACCGTGTGACCCCGGAGATGCTCTCAGAAATAGTGAAGTGCTCTCACTACTGCCTCGAGTTCGAGTTCGTTGATGTGACGAATTCTGTTGCAGTTCGACCAAGTCCCAGAGACCGTCAGCGTTTGCCAAAAGGCTTCAAAAGCGTCTGAGGTGATAGACGTTAGAAGTCTACCTTGATGAAATGGTCTTTCTCCGGCCCAGTTTTTGGTATTCGCCCATCAATGTAGGGGAACTGGATCCAATGGTGAACTGGGGACTCGCATTTCTAATTCGGATTCGTCTGGACTGTAAAACTCCAGCAAGTGAATCTGGATTGGCCTCATTCGAAGCCTGCAAAATGGGATAATTTCGACCAGGCTGGTCATCAGTCCCAGTAGACGTAACCAACTCTCGCCACATGACGACTGGCTGCTGAGCATACGAGGGGGTATTCGAATTAGTGGTTCGACTCTTTCTGATGATGGACATACCAGTCCTTGGTTGAAGTCTAATTGGGCGCCGAAGTATTTGACCTGTTGTCTCTGGACTAGCTGCGATTTCTCTCTGTCGACGATTCAAGCCAGGTGGGCTAGAAGGTCAACCGTGAGAGCGGTGTTGTCGGCAGTGTCTTGGTTAGAATCGCCAAAACCAACTAGTCATCCAAATAGACAAAGAGAGGATCTCTCGGCGTCCAGTACCCAAGCATCCGGATCCAAGATCCCTCGATGGGCATGGTTTGACAATCTCCCCTATCATCGGGTAGACCGTGGTAGGGTGGGCACCTCTAGGGCCGGGCACCAAAGTGAACCTGGACGGCTGAGCGTCGGGTCCCGTCCTGTCCCGTCTGATCGCCGCTCTGGGTCTGTTCCAGGATTCCCATCTTGTCTTCATGCGCCCGAAGGCTGTTGCGGTCTGTATTTCGGTGAATCCGTCCCTGTTAAACGGAGGCGGGTCGTTGCCCGGCCTAGAAAGGCTGTCTAGAAAGCGGCACACGAGAAAATCCTCTAAACACCATAAGATGGAAGGCTTAAGGACCACGTCTCACAAGGAGCAACTGGGTCGAGCAAAGCAATCCCTAACGAAGGCGTCGTGCAACTAGTACCCGTACAAAAAACAAAGTCCACGGACACACACGAGGTATGAGAGTGACATAAAACATGTAAATAAGATACTTTTATAGTGCTTCGCCAAAAGGTGATAGAACTGGATTCCTGGAATGAAAGCCCACGAAACGATCATCAAAGTGAAGAAAATTCGACGAAAAAACGTTGAAATATTCCTGTTACAAGAAATGCACAGTAGTCATCGGAATGGTAGATTCGAAAGGAGGTAGACAGTGCCCGGAGAGGGAGGGGCAGTGGTAAAACGTTTTAAGTGTAGTTTAGGTAGATGGGAAAGTGCAGATATTTAGAGGGAGACAGGTAAGAGAGGAGCGAAGTAATAATATATAAAGGTATAACATATAAGGCCCCCCCCCACCCCGCCCCCCCCCCCATCACGTCTAGTCTTAAGAAGACTTCCAAAAGACTTTTAACCAGCATTTATATATACAGGAGGAGGAGGTAACCAAGATGTTATGTCGTCGAGGTGAGGAAGGGAGGGGTGGCTCGTACCCTTTGAGAAATGTGGTAAAATGGAGGGCGCTTAAATATAAATGGTATTCTATTTTGCAACTTTTAGGTTGTACCATACATATATTTTGTATATTTGCGTAGGCCTACTGTACACTTAAGTATACCTTAAGTACACGTGGTTGCGCCATTGCTTTTACATTCCATATTTTCCGGTCTTCTCCACGAATTCCCGGGCCCTCTTGCTATCCATGCTACAATTGAGCCACAAACGCGAAATGAGTGGCGGGCCAGAATTTATGGGATGGGGTAAGGGGAAGTAAGTAAGTTACTAATGAAGCTGCAAATATTATGTTAAACAACATTCTGCAAATTGCATAGACGATAATGAAATGGCTTTAAAGCCTTTAGCAACAGCATATTTTGTTGGCGATTTAAAGATCCAAGATCTCCTATAAACGTAGTTTTTAATCGACTTTGACGGCTGTTAACACGATCTATATTAGTCAGAATGAACCAAGCGTTGGTTATGCACGCCGAGTGTGATTTTCCTTTTCCTGCAATTCACGTCGGCCGGTGCACACCTACCGTGTGGGGAGTCATATCAACTCACTAAAAGCAACACACTATGGCAGACGACACGGCGGTTACTCATTCGCCAATCCGGATCCAGGGATGGGAACAACCCATGATCGATATAATTATGGGGCGACGGAGGTAGGCCTAGAGCGAGAGGGGATGAGGGAGGGCTGGCAACCCCCGGGCCGGGGTTAACTTGGGGTCCCGGAAATATAAATGGACGGGCCGGGAATATGCTATATGAACAGTGCAAAACGTGGGGACAAGTGACGTAAATAGTTCTTGGGCGCGATCTGGCGCTTAACGCCTCTGGCAGAGGCTAAAACTTATATAACGTCAAAACGCCCTATTTTTGATTCTCCGTCGATTACAACTCCCAGCTGTATAATTCAACACCACACTGCGTTTAATGAAAACGATAAAAACAAATCATTCCTTCCCCATCTCTTGTTTGCGACAGCCATTTTGGTAATGTGCGTAGATGTTAATGTATAAGTAGGGGTTGTATATAGTCCCTCTCACAAAGGTGTCCCCTTATACTCCATTTTCTTTAAATGTCCTTTACCGGCTGCCGCGAAAGTTAATCTGTTGACCGAAACTACATCGAATGGAAAATGGTGCAGTTATTAAACTTATTTTCTAACGCGCGGTATTCGTAAGTTACTGTTACTTCTTGTAAGTCCCGAATAATTTTCTTTGCATCATGTTGAAGGCGACCAACCAGTGGCGGCTGATGTGCCAAGAGGAAGGGGCCTAAGGGGAGGAGCTGGTGTTCCCCTGATCCCTTGTGAGAAATTGTCATTATATGATTAATGTTGCTTAGTTACAAAACGGGTTTTATATTTTGCGACTTTTGAAGCAATTTATGTTCAAGATTTTGCCTGAACTTTTTTGCCCCATAAATATCGGCCGAATTTTCCAAACTGTTTAGTGACCTGTAAAAGGGGGTGGGGGCGACTCCCACTTTGAATACCAGGGCAGCTACGATGGCTCTGTTATGTTGTAAACAATACAAATATAGGACTTCATATGCCTATTGGTTATCCCAAGCAATTGTCAATTGCAACGCCATAATAACAATTACAGATCTATGTTGTCATTCACAGGTTTTCACCCGACTTTTCTTCTTTTCCTTTTCTACGGGAGGGAGGGATCTGGGGAGGGGAAGAAGGGATCGGTGGTACATGTTGGATAGAGTCGACCCCACATATAACTATATAACCACGTGATCAGCAAAGGAATGGTTAGGAATGTTAAACTTACCTTGAACTTGTCTGGTTTAACAGTCCTTTCTTCTCCGCTTTCAGATTTCGAGGCTGTTGAATACCAAAACGATTAGAAAGCTGAATGTACAACATTAATCCACACTGTTATCATGAGAATACGTATATAATATTAAAAACGAACACGATACGACGTTCAACATCTACTGTGGCAGACGACAGTGAAACTACCAAGAACGTAACCAGGTTTTTAAATTTTCGCGCGTAAATCCGTACACAAATTTACGTATGTGTCGTTTTGCCGTTATTACGGTACATTCACAATCATCGCAAAACACCGTCTCTCATTGGATAAATATTGACTCTGCTTGACAAAAAATCGATGAAGCGATATATCAGTGCAAATACCTTGATGTATTCAAGTCACGAAATTAGGTCAGATCAGTCAACAAAAAACAATAACAAAGATACTGCCTGATGCTTACAACAAGTTCATTGATATTACTTTCAGTGGTATACGTCATATATATGCAAAGATTTTGCAAATAATACTGGCGTAGTATATTTTACACACGTTAACGTTTAACCTTACAGAAAGAAAAAAAAAACGGGATGGGACGCAAACAGCAAACTTGACTCTTTGTTGCTACAGGCAATAACAGGAAACACACAAATTAAAAGGGAAGGGAGATGGACATAATTTTTACACAAACTGTATCTTCACAAATCGACAGAGCTTCCTTTACGGAACTTCCGTCACTGTTTCAATTTAATAGCATTAACAGGAAGTTACATCCTTTGCTGAGGCCCAGATGAATAAGGATAAGTGAATGCAGGAAACAGCCACATCCTGATCACATGCTCTGGCTTAGAGGAGAACGCCTAAGGGGTTAAACCCAAAATCGTCCGTCCGTCCCACGTATATCACCGATAGTAGACAGAGCGGTGCAACATGGTGGTGGGGACAGGGGGGTAAAATTACAGTTACCAATCATTTACTACTTATAAGATATAAAAATTTCACAAAGAACCATTTTCACAAAAGGTTATTGTTCTTTTCATAATCATCATCAGAAATGCAATACCCCTTCCACTCTCCACAGGTCTCCCGACATGCCCTGTTGCTGGTCATATAGTCTGATTCGACACTCTATTCTGCAGTGTGCTCCGAGACCCAGCGTGTTTGGCAATGAGTCACTTAATAGGGGCACTCTCAAGGCAAGGGTTTCATTTGTTACATTTGTTTTTTACTTCTTCAAATAACCGTTTGTATAGTATTTAACTCAGGCTATAACACTGAAAAAGCCTATATAACAAACAGAGAAGTATATAATGTCCTCAGATTTTTAGAATGCTAAAACTTCCACTCCCCTCCC
>JAIPMN010014409.1:0-11896 GCA_020650975.1 Apostichopus californicus | reverse complement strand
TATGGGTGTGTGTGTGTGACGTCTTGCTTGTTTTTGGTGGAGGTATGTAGTGTCAGGTACAGTAGACCATGGAGGGTTTTACCTCCATGAGAAGACTGACCTGTGTTAATCATGCCAAAGTGTAATTGTACATCAAATAGTGTTTCGGACCATTTATATTGTGATTCTAGCTATTTCTAGTTAACTTCAAGCAGATGTCTAGTGCTGTGAAGTCATCGAAACCTTAGTGCATTTTGTATTCTGGCTAAAAATATCACTAGTCTCATATCCCCAATGCCATATAATTATTCAATTATTTATTCATTCATATATAAATGCCTTCGTTCATTCAGTTCATCGTTATTTTTTATTTATCTATTTGTTTATCTGTTAATTCATTTATATCCATACAGGGGATACAGTAAGTAACATGACAGTCGATATCATTGGATGATACTATCACAGATGGGGATAGTTAATCACAAGTCCGTGTATTCACTAATAAAACGCAATGACACAGGGTGTATAGTAGCTAACTATTTTATAAAATCAAAAGTTCCTTTGAGTTATATTTTATAGGCAATGAAATGCTTTAAGAACAAAGGGTGTAAATTACATTTCACCGAATAGAAGTGAACATGAACAGTTTAAGCAAAAGACTGAAGATAATAGTACTTAGTTAACTTGTCTACTGTGAAGTGCTGAGTAGTGAACTGAACTCTCAGCTCCCAGTATGTCCCTATTTAAACACTCCAAATTAACAATAGAAAGAAAATACTTAATTGATGACCACTCCATGGGAGGTAACCCTTACTAGAGTCAGAGATGAGGCAAGCTGGTACAGCAAGGCCTTGGTCAGTTAAATTATGAGTAACACATGTGAACTATATAGGACAAGCATGATGACTAACATAATAACATGATATAATAAGATATACAGAAAACATTACATTTAGAAACATTAAAACATAAACAGAATGTATAGAATGAACCCTTGTGAGTTGTGATAATACCATAACTGTCGCAAACCTCCCACCTTGATTTCTTTCTCAATACCAAATTCAACAAAACACACAAGTGTCGCTAACATAGTGTTTGATTCGAAATGTTCTATTTATGGCACTTTTTGAAAAATTCCTTGATACTGAAGCTCCAGCATAGTTCGTTTATATGAATAAATGTTTATTTGTTATTTGTCCTATAGTTTCAGTGCTAGAAGATAATCAAAAATAAATTATAACTTGTTCTATTTTCTGTTCCAGACGAAGGTACCATCTGTATTTACTCAGAGAACCCTCACTGAGTGTGGTTTGGGGGAGAAGAAGGTCCTCATTCCTTCGGATTCGCTTCCTTCGGAAGTAATGGACGGAATGACTCGATACTACCCGAAACTGAGAGAGGCGGGTGGTTTCGAGTACATGAAAGCCGATGGGCCGTCAAAACGCCTTCATGTGATCCCCATACCAGAAGGAGGATTTACTGCTGCTAATTTAAAAAATGTGGCAAAACAAGCAAAAATATATCTTAGACCTATCCAGTGCGATCTGGAATTGACTACCACTGTGAGTAATATTTCAAATTGCTCGTATAAACAAATGACTTACCAATATTTGGTATTATGCTTAAACCAGTTCAAGGTATTTTCATTTCCACATGGCCATTTCTGGTAAACTGGGGTGTTATGGATTTGAAACTTGGTCCTGTGGTTTTCTTGCATATATAGAATAATTGAATGAGGTTTCAACATCTCTTTTGCGGTTTAATTAATTTAATTCCCTCTTTAACAAATGACATCTCCACATATGCCCTATGATACTGCTTAGTGCGTTCATGTAGTGTTAGTCTGCCCTATGATAATGTCAGTTTTGCGTCTGTGGAGTGTTAGTGTGCCCTATGATACTGTTTAGTGCATTTATAGTGCTACTGTGCCATGATAATTTCTAGTGCATTTATAGTGTGTTACTGTGCCCTATGATAATGTTAGTAGTGCGTTTGTGGAGTGTTACTGTGCCCTGATAATGTTTAGTGCATTTATAGTGTTACTGCGCCCTGATAATGTTTAGTGCATTTATAGATTGTAACTGTACCCTGAAAATGTTTAGTGCAGTTATGATAGTGTTAGTGTGCCCTGATAATGTTTAGTGCATTTAGAGTGTGTTACTGTGCCCTATGATAATTTTTAGTGCGTCTATAAAGTACATGTTACTGTACAATATGGTAATGTTTAGGAGATTAAATTTTTGGTTTATTCATGCACAGCACAACGTCTACTAAAACTGAAGCAGGAAAATATTTTCAAAAACAGTCTAGTTTACCATATTTTTTTTCGAAACACAAAACTTCAGTAGGTAAATTTTTTGAACTTATCTGAACTATTTGTCTTACTTATTCTTATAACCTGATTTTTCTTCTCGTGTTAGCGTACATATTCATACTGTGTTGCAAAAATTATATCATTGTTTATAGAAGCCGAACAACTCGTAAATAGCGTATTTTCCGGTTCTTCATGATGCAGTATATACCATGCCAAAGACATATCACCCAAGCCAATATGTAGTGACAATGGTTAATGCTTCAATTTTGCATGCAAGAAATGATGTTTCTGTTCTTTTTAACGAAACGAGTCCCCAGACCATGTACCTACCAGATGATCAAAATAATATTACGATTGAGAATGAAAATGAGAACAACAGTTCTCCAATCAAATGTTGGTAATGATTGTTGTGATGTACACTGTAGCATTACTAAATCAATCAATCATCATATATTAATTATTTTTTCCCTACCGTTATGTAGACAACAACCAATACAGATGAAAATGAAGTAAAGATTAAGCAGGCGCGGATCCAGGGGGGGTCCAGGGGGTCCGGACCCCCCTGCTCTTTGCCCCCCCCCCCAAAAAAAAAAGAGAAAAAAAAAGAGAGAAAAAAAGAGAGAGAGAAAAATATAATTAAATTAAACGCCAATTTTAAACATGTAGAACGTCAGAAGGGCGGTTATCCTTACAAGTCAGCCAGGTGTGTCTTTTCCGTCAAATGAACTATAGTGCTACACGTGCAAAAAATGCCTAAAAATCTCAATTTTCAAACTCGTACTGATGCAGATACATTTCGAGTGAGTTTTTGTAGGTGCTTTGCATGGCTAAATTGAAGGGGGTTCCCTGTTGTACTTAAATATCCAAGAATTTCACAATGGATAGAGGGAAACCCACTCCCCTTAGACCCTAGGATCACTGGAGGCCAAACCCCTCACCCTTCCAGAATCCTGGATCCGGCCCTGCATCAAATAGTGGTGACGGAACGGGAGGGGGATTGGAGGCTAAAGGCATTATGATTTTTGTATCATCTCAACTCATCTGATATGTATTACCATATTTCATAGATTGTTTTTTTCTCATCAATTGAGAAATTGCAGACATGAGATCCATATTTTCAGGCTAGGTACATGCAGCTTAGAATACTCGGGAAGTGCCGTTTCCGGCCATCTGGGGGGTTTGTAAAGCCAAAAATTTTCTGGTACGCTCCGCGTCAACCGATGGTGGCGCTCCGCTTAGATAGTCTTACGTTCAGGCGCGGTTGGACCAGTCAGACCCCCCCTGTCACAAATCCTGCATCCGCCCCTGTTAAGTGCAACAACTGTAATGCGATGGTACCCCAGACGAAGCTGAGAAGTCCCGTCAGATCTTGCCGGCTGCCAGGACAAAACGCAAGGTCAGTGCATGAACATGCAATCCACGGAGTTGTAAATCACTTGCACATCTTTAATGTTTGAACTTTTTTCATACTTTCCCTTATTATTATATTTAACCTTACGCGGAGGCGCTCGACAATATGTCAAATAATAAAACACCCAAGGGGTCGGCGATACACTCCCAATTCCCAGATCTACAGCTATATCTTGTACACTCACATTGGTGTGGTCAGATATGGCTATAGTTGCAGTTATGCACTTTGTAAAAATATACGCATGCACATTATCAATTTCCACTGAATCATCCGCTCATTTTTAAACACGGATTTTCTCCGCTGCCAAGGCTTCATCTAAAACGTTTCAACGATTTCCAAAATTCAGAATGCAAAGCACAGTGAACGTTCTCGTCCAAAACTTCAGACATGTTCAATGGTAACTCCCAAGCAACAGACAGCAACAGACAACTTCCTAATGCTAATACCTCTCTAAACTGTACTCCAATATCATGCTTCAAAGCACTGGTATTGACAGTACAAACAATTCCTAACCTTGATCTGATAGAAACATGATATTCATACTGCTCGTATACTGACAATATAGAGTGCTCTGAAGCCAGACATGACACTACAGTGTAGCATAATTATAGGCTTTGGTAGAAATAAATTTAATATCCTGTCCGAAAGTCTGCAGGAGGTTGATTTCACAAGAACGCACACTGTGTCAGTTTTACCAGTGTAGTTTAATATGAATGTGTTTACGGAACGTACGCGCGCGTTTGTTTGCGCATTTCTTACATACTATGTTGTACACAAGAATTCTGCTGGTGTACAAGATGCTATAGAAAATCTGACGGGGACCAGCAGTTACTGTTAATTGTGTACAGTGTAATTTGCCAATTACCGTTGCAGTGCTGTTTTGTTTTGTATATAAAAGTGAATCTTTTATTCAAGACCGTTCACTTTTACTTTAATGCACATGTACATTGTTTTGATGGTTGTTATAATAAGCGTTTTTTTTTACGGTTTGCCCACTGGACATTTTATTTTGGTTATTAGTCTACCAAAAGATTTTTATATTTTGTTTTACAAAAATGATATTGTATGAATGTACGGGATTTAAGAACGGTCTTGCGTGCGTTATTTACAGGATAATATGCTTCCGGGGGTTAATGACATTGCTAAATGCACTCCGACTGAGCCCTCGTGTATCGCTTGCAACACTCTCAGAGTCACGTCGCGTGTGAATGAGTGATGGTGCGAAGCGCACTCCTTGTCTTATCTTAAGGAAAAGCGCATAGTTCATTTGAAGCAATTTTAAGTTTAGACAGCACAACCAGCTCATACTACAATTCCTACTTCTATTGTGGTATCCATGATAATATGCACTTTTGCAGTTAGATCTACCTTTCTCATACAAAAATGACGACGATTATCACGTGGTAAAAAGGGCATGGACAAAAGCAAAAAGAGGGAAGCCTTTCCTGCAATCATCATCATAATTAACTCGCAATTGACACCACTTCTCATTGTAAGAAGATGAGGGTATTGCCTAAGGGAAAATATATCCCCATTGCAATACATTCTTAAGATTACTTATGTAACCTTTACTGGAAAGTTTGTGTTATTTCGAATTATATTCTGATATGCGGATAACGCTTAAAACAGTATTGGGTTTTTCTTTTGTGAGTTTTAACACATGGCGTCAATGGTCACACGACACAACATCTCACACACATGCACCTTCAAGAGCAGTTCATGAATGTGTCGAATTATACAAAATGGTACATGGAAAAGGCAAACGTGCGAACATATTATCGGAAACTTAAATGAGACGGAAATATGTGGAAGTATTTACATGACATCATACTGCAGGTTCAAACACATTTCTAGAACCACTTTGTATGCGGTACCAGGATATATAAAATGCTGTACATGGGCCATATAAAACGATTTCATGATAGGAGAATAATGAAAGCTTAAAACCCGCTAAACATGCAAAAAAATCGTTCACTTTCCAGTAATTTTGCCTTTAACATTGACAATAATATTGGTCACTTGAAAATTTAGTAATAATTCGGATATAAGTTTGACAAGTCAAATGTCATATGGGCTTTTACGCCGAAATTATGTTTTGTACTCGGTGAACATCACTACAAGTAGCTGCCCAAATGCCCTGAAATGACAGATCTGTATATATAACAAAATTGAGGGGGGGGGGTGTATGTTTGTTTTATATATGATATGTTTTTTTATATATATGATATGTTGTTATTTTACCCATTTACCTATAAATCCATGAACATAAAAATGACTTGATAATTTAATATATTACCATGACCACACCAAAAACTATACAATTTATTGCATCCGTGTAATATTTAACATTTATATGACATATTCAGTGACAGCGATCATGGAAATGACGAAGTTCTCGAAGTTGACCCTTTCCACGAGTCCGTAAGCCCCCTCACTAACACCGTCGAAACACCCCAACCACGGCCGCAGCCAGTCACTTCAGTAGGTCAGTCGACGACAACACTTCAAAGATGTCGCAATACAAGCAGCTCGGCATCCACAAGTACCTGTGATAGGTAGGCAATTCTTATCACAAGGATAGTTTGTTTCAACAGTTACCCAAATGTGCAAAAACAATATATGAAAAAAAAATGGAATTAATTGTTAACTTTGCATTTGTGGTCTTCATTAGGACGATTAATTTTATGTTTACAATTTATGTTCTGTTCTGTTTATAACTTCGTAGTCACCAACGTCTGATTTATATTTCACGCCTGTATTATCTTTAGACACTACATTAACATAGTAGATCCAGATGATGGCAGGGAGCAAAACGATGAAGATGAGGTGCTGAATGCTGTCATTGAAGAAAGCTTGTTGGAAGAACAAGATACGAGGTGAGATGAAAACAACTGCAGCATATTATGCAGACCCTATTACAATGTAATGTGTTAGTCGATTGTATGCATTCATTTTTCTATAGAAACACTCGCAGCTGGCTCACATTTAGTCGCTGTTGAACTGACATACCCTGGATATATTCATGACTATCGTATAGTGAAGCCTTCGTTTTCGGCATATAAAACATATATTATATTTGCGACCAATGCGTTCGTAACTTACTATATGAATATTCATTACTTATCACCTATCTTTACCAACAAAATGAAAATCATACTACTTCATGTTGGTCAAAGAATATGCAACTATGTTCAGTTTGGTAAAAAAACCGAAACAATTGAAGCAGCAAATTGGACCCTTTATCTATGTACTGGAGGGTAAACGCCACACAAACATTCTAACTGTGATCGGGAAGAGTGTGATTTATCTTTGTATTCTGTAGTGCAAGGTCTGCCTTGCATATAGTATAACGATATGTATGTAGTGAAAGATGGTACTGGTTCGATGGCTCCACTAAGTTAAACATTACTTGACCTCTGGGGGTGGGGCGGGGGAATGATGGCTGTAGCGTCCCCCACATGTAAATTCGGACGTCTTTTCACCAATACTTTGGTGGTCATATTTTTTCCCTCAAAATCACACACACACTTCAAAATCATTAAGAAGTAACCAACGCTAAGGGAAAAAAAACACTATTTGCAATGACCGTGTTAAGACCGCTTGGTTGGAGGAAGAATAACAAAATGTACTTCAGAATTACATAAGTTCTAAGCTTACTTCTTTAATCATTGCATTTATTTATTCAATTAAATAGCGACCAACCTTCCCTCGATGCGCGCCTTGCAAGAATCGCTTGAAAATTTCCAGAAGGCAAAGATGGAAGAACCTATGATTGTTGTCGTGCGGAGAAGGAAAATTTTGAGGTCAGCGATAGATGCTACCAAAAGTTCAGATTTTTCTTTCCTTAAAGAACCAAAGGTGTTTTTTTCAGGAGAAGAAGCGGACGACTTGGGTGGTCTAAAGAGGGAGTTTTTCAGGTAATTACAACAACAAAAAGTTGTGTTGATCTTAACAATTTCAGTAACTTTGAGTGACTGAATATCAATCGTATCTCTCGCTTGAAATGTTTTATAATGTAAAGTGATCCGTTTTGCACACACATATATATAAGGGCTACAAACGACTTGCATTTTGTTTTTGGATGCACTTCGTGCTGAACATTTCCAGCATTTAAATTTCCAATCGACACTTCATTCAGTTTAGTTCAGAACATAAATGTGGAATATTCTTCTTAGAGGGCGGAGATGAATTGAAAGTACACTACCTACTCTTAAAGGAAGATAGGGTAGTTATAATAAAAACAATTAACAATAAAACTGCCTCAGTTGACGACCCCAGTCTTATGAAAATTCAAATAAAAACCGCTATTTTGTAACAAAATTTACTGGTGGAAATTGGTATTGCTGAGGCAGTTTTGATTGGAAATCTTTGCATGATGCAAATTTATAGCAGATTTGGTGGGATACCGTACAAGAAGTTAAGCAAAATATATCCCTCAACTACCTATCCTCCTTTAAATGATATTCGTTCAAATTTTGATCACTATGTTGAAGACGTGTTATACATAACATGTCAATAGATTTAGCCGCCTTTTATTTTTATATTAATACAGTCTACTCATGCAGCATGTACCTGACATGGGCATCTTCGAGGGGACTTCTCCAAAATTATACTTGACCCATTCGATTAATCATCTGAATAGGGGTTTATATCGAGTGGCTGGGCAATTTATCTCGTGGAGTTTGATGCACGGAGGACCAGGCTGTCCAATATTCCATCCTGTGGTTTACAGCATGATGAGTAACGTGCAAGGAACATCAGAGGAAAAACTGGAAATCCGTGATGTCACAGATGAAGAAGCTGTGCAAAACCTGCAAATGGTTAGTCAAAACACAATACAATGATACAGGATCAGGTGTGATTATGACCTGGGCTCTTAGCAGTCGGCAAGTCAAATGTTATTGGATGGTGTTCAACCAATTTGAATTTGTGATTACGTACTCGCATAGCGTGTATACTAACCAAAGCAGACCGTACACTAAGGTTGAATGTATATTTGTTCCGATCGTTGAATATAACGTTAACAGTGTGATCACTGTGTTGCTATGTAATTTGTCGTCTCTGCAAGTACTAATAACTAATGATTTTTTTTCGTTATGAAATGGATGTGTCACAACACCATGTACAACAAAGAAATGTAAGAATGTACGAGATTGTAAGAAAATTTTATTCAACGCCCATCCGCCATAGTGCTAACGACCTACATTATACGATAGACAAAACTACATGTAGCCTTTATTCTACGTATCTATGTTGTAATGATGTAATGAAAGTTTCCAAAATTGTGTATGTCAGCATTTTTGGAGTTGGCAGCCTAGTCTGAACAATTTTAAACTAAAAAGTTCAAAAGCAAGATATCACAATCTGTTCAGATAAAAATATAAGTAAAAAAATACTTAGAATTTGTTTTATTTATTGTTGCGTAGTTGTTGTTGTTTTTTTGTGTGAGGTGGCTGGGCCATCCGACGAATGTTGTTATTTTGTAAATTAACTTTTTTTTGTATATTATAGATTAGTGACAGCACCACCCAGGAAGACCTGGACCGCGTCGTGGAAAACGTTGGCCAATGGGCAGCGGGCCGAGGATGCCCGGACATTTTCGGTGCAAAAGTGGCCGACAAAGATAACATTATTCAGCGCCTCTTGCAGCAGCACGTGTTTTATGGGTATGTGTCACATTGTTGGTAAATATGAATAATGTAATGTTTTATTGCGTAATGAAATATGCCCTCACGACCCACATGTACCCTACGTCACAACCTTTGCTATTATATTCCAGTGCATTGTGCGAGGCTGCAATTCGGTACATCGTCGGTGCATCAGGGTTTTGCCCCAATTCTTTCTTGGGTGAGGTGGGGTGGGGGTTGGTCTCGGTGAAGATATTCTGATTCCGAACTATATTATTCTGACTACCTGCGTGTCAAATGGCGTAACATATACCGCCACCCCTGCCCCATATACGAGACATGCCCATTTATATAATGATAATATCGGAACCAGGACATGATTATCATTATTTCTTTTATATTTAATTTTGATGTAAGGCTGCAATAGACCAGTTGCAGGAAGGTTTGGGCAGCGTTGGAGGACCTATGCAAGGCCCGAAGCAGGCCTTACAAGAAACTTTGTGGCGGGGATATCCAGTCCCTTAACGTACATGGGGATGAAAAAACTGTTGAAAATTAACTGGGTCGATGGTGCCGACCGCCGTGTGGAAAAGGAGGAGGAAGAAGACACGGTGTACTGTTGGGAACAGTTTCTACGACAATGTGAGAGTAAGTAAAACAGTTTTCATAACCGTATAGGACCATATCTAAATTCCCGTAATATCTGATTATAGGACGAAATTACGATGGTTACCATGGGGGAAGGTTGTAAGGGAAGGGAGGCGTTTCTTTTTCCTTAAGGGAGATCAGATGTGAGATTGCGCTACATTTTGCAAAATTTTTAACTAATTAGATGTTGAAGACTTCGATAGTTTGACTGTTCTTCATTTCCACAATTGCCTATGACAATTAGTGATCAATGTTTTGCAGCAAGGTGAACTTTTCATAGGAATTCGATCCAACTTATTCCGTTTATGCATGTTTGCTTAGTTTTAAGTATGCAGGTATGTTGTCCGAAGTTATCTTTGTTAAAATGGCGGAGGGGATGGCTGGGACGGGGGGGGGGCGGGGTGGCGTTCGCTACTCCAAACTGATAACTCGAACCTATTTGTATTAAACAATGGTATTGATGGGGGGGGGGGTGCAAATGTGAATGAACTGTGGAACAATTAACTTTACAAAGACCCTAGTTCAGCTTCAAAATGCACCCTTTGCTCACGAAATGTCTGAACACAACTTTCCTAATTGACATTGAAAACGTTTACAATCAGAATATTAAGTCTTCCCATCAAGTCTAACATGTCTCTGTTTCCGTCACCACGTGAGTTACTGCAATAGGCGGAATTGTCAAGACGGTGCCGTGAGATAATTGTATTTATCAAAATTCTAGTAGCATGTCCAGCCTCATCGAAGCTCCTACTTAGTTTAAGTGAGATTTCGGTTACATAGAAAGGCAAAGATGAAAATTAATCAGAAATTTGTTTTAATTTTCAACAGGGGGTGAATGTTCTATGGAAATTGGTCAGGACGGAGCAGCTGCTACCTCCGTCATTGGGCTCAACCATGTATTGAGGTTTGTGTCAGGAGCCGATGTGGTGCCACCGACTGGATTCCACAAACATTTAGAAATAATTTTTTTTACAACCGTTCAAGGAAGGAGGAACTTCCCAACATCATCGACTTGTGGCCTGGAACTCCATTTACCCAGAGGAATATCTGACCTTGAGATTTTTTCAGAGGGATATGATGGAGGCAATTTTAGGTTCCCCTGGATTCGGGTAAATTTGAGTGTGCGGGGCTTAAAGTGAAATGTTCACACACATACCCACACACAGATACAATTATATATATATATATATATATATATATATATCATTAAAAACAATTACACAAATTGTTTCGTTGAGCAGTCTTATTGTGTAATATTGTGAATGAATTCTCGAACGACGTTGTAGTACGCGAGTTGTCCTTCCTCGCTATGTAGTTCCACATTTGTGACCTGGAACTCTTGTCTCAATCGGGTTTGCTGCTCTTCAGTAAGTTGAAGTCCACCGGGGACATTGACGGCATGGGCATGGTTGTTCTCATCTGGTTGAGCAGATATATATATATATATTATGCGTGTGTTGAAGCCATATTCACCTCTTCAATAAAGTCAATAGGAAATCCGTCATCATCTGCTGTTTGCCAGAGTTGCAATGGTGACCTGTTACCTTCCGTGCGGATCTTGTGGTGGATGAAACTTTGTCGGAAACTTTGCAGATGGTCCCTTATTATTGGCATAAATACGTAATGAAGCGCTGCCAAATCCACCTCTTCGTCACACGAAAGAAACTCTGCGTCTTCCATTTTGTAGAATAAGTTGTAAAATGTAGTGACGCATCCCTGTGAAAGATAAATTAATTAATACATGTCATTTTGAAGGTATGGAACATCACAGGGCTAGAACCTGGCGGACAGTGGCACATGACAAAGATATTTATTAGGAGAGCTGTAGTTTCATTGTGCCAAAACCTCAATTTTTAAAATATTTTGCTCCAAAGTTTTCCTGTCGGCTGATATTTTAAACATATAGCGAAGGCCCAC
>JAIPMN010014407.1:3697-13825 GCA_020650975.1 Apostichopus californicus | reverse complement strand
ATCATCGTATATGTTTAGTACATGATCGTAAGTTTTTAGTACATGAACGTATAAAATTAGATCATCATTAACATCATCATATGTTGTGGTCCTTTTCGCGTTCCATAGGTAAGGCAGTCTGGTATATGAGTTTCTACACTTGCGAGAGGTGGATCATTTGACAGTAGCGTATATTGTTACGAGTATTCATTAGCAAGGTACAACTTCATTTCTCGTCTGAAATCCTGAAGGCTACTGTATGCTATACTAAGCTCCAATGTTTGAGTGGGGGGGTTGTGGGGGTATTGTCTCTGCAGGTCGGCGGGCGAAGGTTTTTGGCTCGCTTGACCTGAGTTTCGTTTGTCAGTATGGGATGGTTCGGTAGTGCCGTTTGGCCGTGACGTTTTGTATCCCGCATGGCGGGTCACGTAAAAAGCACTAAGCTCCAATGTACATGAGTATGTGCTTTTTACGTGACCCGCTATGCGGGATACGAAACGTCACGGCCAAACGGCACTACCGAACCATCCCATTACAAACGAAACTCAGGTGAAGACTTGCATTAAGTTCGAAGAATGCTGTAAAAAAGAAAAACAAAAGTGACAAGTCATCTGTGAGGAAATGGGCACATTATTTCTGCCAAGAAATATTCACTTCAGTTCACAAGAAGCTCAATGAGAATGTTACTGGATACCCCCAATGTAACCCTCTGTGACCTATTAATTTACCATACTATGTAGGTTCAACTTGCCAAGTATGAGAACCTTATTTAAGTCACAGGTTTGAGAGAGGTAAAATATTGGACAGGAGCATCAATAATGACGTAGGTCAATTAGTGAAGTTCCGAAGAAACCATTTTTTTGGTAGAAACAACTGGTTACTCATGACTATTAATGCATTATATGAACCATAGTTCGTGTGCAAACCTTATTACCCTTACTGATGGATTATTACCAGTTGGAAGTCTCACCTCAATATATCACCGTTATTAGCCAATTTTCGAGCACAGCTACTGAAACCGGAAGTACATGTTTCGCGCAAACCCGGTTTCTACGGACTTCGGTTCGCTACTTGCATGTATGAATCTAATCGGCAAAATTCGCAGACATCGCAATGTAATTCGGGCTTACGAGTATCGTAGATCGATAAAGGATACATTAGAGACTCAAATACGATCATTTCCGGAAAGAAACGAAGATTTTACCACTAGAACAGTGCATTTTCTTTTCGACGACCAACGCAAAAACCTGAAGGTAAGTCAAATCGAGTCGACGTTTATCGTTATGTGACTTTCGCGTCTTAGACAACCTTTTACCATAAAAATAGCATTTTTGTAATATTTAAGCCTAAATCTTACTCATATTTGTCAGAAAAGTTGTAACTCCCCCGAAAAGTGTGATTTTTTGGTCAACGAAAATGGTGCCCCTATGTGGATTTGGTTGCCCAAATACCTGTATCCTAACGTACATAAAACACAAGTACACGAAAGCACCATATCCTATAACGTGCAACCTAGCTCTTAATGTCGACTATGATGTAGCTACTGCTACTGCTACTAGTGCTAGATTTGCAACGTCTCGTATTTTTCGTTTATATTTAGCATAGATTCCCTTCATTTTTTGCGTTAATATGGAAAAATCAGGGAGTTTATATGTCACGGTACTACTTTGGGCTACTTAATAGTTAAAATTTAGAGGGCATAGCGGATAGTAATAATACTACTAGGCAGTATTTACTAAAGTAATACTAGTTTTTACTAGGGTTAGGCCCTAGCCTAGTTTTAGTAATACTAGTAATAGGCATAGTGTAGTCGAATTTTGATAATGGCCTAAGGCTTAGAACCTTTAGTTCTTAGCCTACGTCTTCTTGTCCTTGGGTAATATTTCTTAGGGGCCTGGGCTTGAAAAGATTTGGACTGCATAAGATACAAAAGTAGTAGACCGCCTTTGTACTTTGTATAATTTAAGGACATGGTCTAGTATTATTATGAGTATTATTACTACTGGCCCAGCAGTACTACAGTAGCTGGACTGGGTGAAAATTTCATCCATCCTGGGATGGGTATCCTTTTCAATGTTACTTTGTTACAAGTCTTCAAGACCGGTATTGGATCCATGACTTTAGTCTAGGCCCAATGCCCTTTGCTTAAACTGTAGTTAGGTAGAGCAAGATACGGAACACAGAAATATTACTAGCTTGCTTTATACTGCTTACACTTTATACTTATTGCTATTACAGTTAGTCCTACTGCTGGTACTTAAGAACAATTGCACCTCATCGAGCCTTGTAAATACCTACTTATAATTCCAGGTGACTTAAGACAATATCAGGGATCATGTTGTGACATTGTTCATTTGTTTGGCTGTTAACTAGAGCTTAAGATCATTTTATTGACTGGAAGTTGTTTTCTCTGATAGGTACAGTAGTAGTAGTTAGTCATTCACTTACAATATTTCCTGTGTGTGTAAGGTGCTTTCCCATGTATATATGACAAGAAAAAAGTTATTCCCAAAAAGAAGGAAAGTTTCATTCAAGTCTATTAAAGTCGTTTTGTTATTTTGTATAATGAATGTTGCAAAATGCAGTTCCACTGGTATTAAGTATTAGCTGAACCCCCCAAAAAGTTTCCATCTACTTTACGTACCTCATTCTTGAGGTGAACAGAGCTTTCCAGAGTTTATTACATCCTCATGTATATTATCCTCATATCTGAAGTCTTCATATAAGAGTTTATTTATAGAAATCGGTTGATAAGTGTAGTCTCACATTCTATTTAATACTATATAAATATATCTTTAAATTCCTAGCTCTGTTATATGTAGTAAGAAAGGAATGCAGCTTGTGGATCAGTTAAGTGCCTCTTGTTACAACTCTGCTCCAAACTATTGTTTGGTTAATCAGGTTGTATTGTTAGTGTGTTACCTTTAAGCAATCGTCTTTTCTATATATATGTACTGTAGAGTTTTTTCTCAGTCTCTGTTATACTCTTATAGAAAGAACAAGTTGTGTGCAGCAGCAGGCTGTAATATACTCAGCAGTCCCATGCGTATTCTCTAGCTAACTCTAACAGGTTATGGGCCCAGACACATACACTGGAATTAACTGTGTAGAATAGATTGTTCTTTGGAATTTTTGTGTTGAATTTTGGAACCATTTCTTGGGAACTGTTGGTACTTAAATTCGTTAATAGTCGTGACCAATATGGCTGGAACAACAGAAGATATGACGTGGAAAATTGACAAACTGGATTGGCCCGAACTGGCTGACATGGAAATTCCAGATGAGACATTTGTTGCTTGCAAAAGGCCTGTGGGCTATGTGGATGGCTCAGGAAAGTTGGGGGTTACTGTATGTGAGAAGCAGAAGAGTGAGAACTTGAAAAAGACACCACCATTCTGCTTGCAATAGCATCTAGTCAGCTGGAATTAAATTACAGCAAGTGACAAACCAAGTGATGCTTAGGATGCCTTGTGTACTCCGTTTGAAAGGGATTCTCTAGTCAACAAAATTCAGCTCAAATAAAAGTACCTCAGAACTGAAATTGCAGAGGGCGAGTCAGTTGGAAATCATTTGAAGAATATGAAAGAAATTACGGATCGTTTGGCTGCTATTGGTGCTCCTATTTCTGAAGAAGACCAGGTTGTTTAAGTTATATGTCAAGTTTAGAGCTATTTATTTACTTTCTACTCTTACCATTTACTTTTCTATATTTGTCTTTTAATTTAAATCTTATGCTCTACAGTATGTCACAGTTATATCTCACCATTTCAAAGTTACAAAAACTATCCATCCTGCCACCTGAACTGTTTTTGCTGTCATGCCTTTCACTATGCCACCTTGTAATACCCCTTCCAGTCATAATGCACTTGACATTGTGTGCGAATTTTTTTTCAGACAATATTATTGTATGCAGTCTTAACAGTATGAAGTGTTTCATTTCAAGAAGTATTCAAATTTTGTTAAGCTATTCCTTCCATTTGATCAAAGTATTTCACTTCGCAGTGATCGATGTAATTTATATTTCATGCCCATATTTTCACAGGACATTAAAACATGTTCTTTCATGGATAGTGTCACACCAAATGTTTTTGTTTTCTTTTTCTGTCGCTTAAAGTGCCTTATTGTTACAGTTAAAAGATCAATAAAAGACCAGGCAACTCTATTTCCACTGTTGACTAATGTTTGTATCTATGCATGTGCAAAAGAAGAAGAAAACAGCCCTACTCAAAAATTTTGGTCAGAGTATCCATAGAACGTAATGTATCCAAACATGTCCTGTGTAATGAAAGTCCGCTTTTAGTTATAGTCCCCATCCCAATGTGGCAAAACCACCTCATCCCTCCAAAATACCCTAACCCTTCCCAAAGCTGGTGTACACTGTACACCCCACCCATCCCAAAGCTGGGAAACTCCAAACCCTTCCCCCAAATCGGCTAAGCACCACATTCCCTCATAAAAAACCCTAAAAACACCACACCCCTCCCCTAAACAACACACCCCTACCCAAGCCCCAGTACTTAACTCCAATATTTACAAGTGGTTATGTAGTGTGATACATGAATCAAAACAAGGATTGGTATTGACTGGAAAAACTGTTAACTGATATTCATTAATGGATATAAGCAACAAATGAGTACCCAGCTTTGCAGAATCTCAATGAGTAAGGGCTACTGTGGAACTATGGTAAGTGGGTAAGTATAAATCATTTGGTATTGTAGGTATAAATCATTCGGTATTGTTGAAGTTACTTACAATAAAGCAACTAGAAAGAAGTTTTGTCCTAGGCCGTGTTACCTTGGTATATTCGACATGTGGTATGACCCCTTTCCTAAGGCGTTCAATTTTGACAACAGACTCGGGGAAAGTTTGTGTTACCTTCATAGTTACCACCAATAATCTTGCCAGAAAGGAAACACCATCTCCCTTGCCCTCCCCCCTCCCCATCTTGCCACTCTTACCTCTCCCATATGCAGCTCTCAGTAATTCCACATTTTACCTAATCATATATTAAAATTGGGGACAAAATTTCTTCCAAACCTTAGCACAACTTAAATCACTTAATTTCACGCTACAAAACCTAACATTCCTAATAGACAGGACACTGTAGGAATGGGTTCCACTACATTGAAAACGATTTGAGCGAAGTCTTGTTGGTAGGAGCCCATAGCATGCAAACGGCTGGACGAAAGTCTACCTAATTTCAAAATGGCGGCGACAGCAACAAAATCGCCGAGTCGAGGTAATCGTTTTGTGACTGGCCGTCTTAGACAACCAATTCACTTAAACTTTACAGCATCATGTAGGAGAGTAGAAGATCCACAAATGGGAGAACTTTGTTGCTGTAACTCTCTTTCGTTGGTTCGTTTTGACCTATTTTGTGTCAGTTAGGAATACATGTGTAAGGACGAAGTTGGATTGCAAACGTTGTTTCATAGATTTTCGTTGATTTTTTCTTGGGTATCTTTGCCCTACCATACATTGGAACTACTTTTAATCCATTCTGTGAGGTTTTGGTAAGTTGTAAACCTTCAATGTCTGTAAATTCTGTGAGTGAATCGTAGGACCTACTTTACGTAAAATGCGGGGAAATTCAAATTTAATGATATGCGCGATCGTTGATCTTTCTTCGAGGTCACGGGGTCAGACTTCCAACTGTACTGGCGATAATTGTCAACATTCCTTTGCCCTAAAAACTACAACATCATATGTGCGTATGCCTTCTGTTTCTTAACTTCCAACGACTATGTTCGACAAAAACTTATTGCTATATCATAGAAACCTGTCGATGTTTTCAGAAATATTGTACTCAGAATTTACGCACTAATAAAGGCTTTCAAAGTTCATACATTATGCAGAGTTAGCTGTTACATAGAGAAACATAGTTAATGTCACGGTTTACATTTTTACAGAGAAAGAAACAAGTATAAGATCGGAGGAGAAAATATTTCAGCCAGGCAAAACACTTGATGGGAACTTTTTTCCGTCCTGATTATATTTTTTCAATTAATCTAAACTAAACTATTTAAACTAAGTGAAGAATAAAAATGTTTACAAGACCGGTGATCGAACGGTTGTGAGCGTCTTAGGAGAAATGCTAAACATGACGTATCACGCTCTATCAAAATAACCTCATGTATAGCAAAAGACAAGTTAACGTATACATAACGAAACATTTTTTGATTACCCTTTATGCACATCAGCAAAAACGGTAACTCTTTGGGCAAATTTACGTTCATGTATATATTTAAGATAGAAAACCATTATTGAACGCCCCAGCACATCCCCATGAACCCTAAATAGCTCCCATGAAAACACAATCTTGATCATAACAAAGCGTGTATGAATACTTATTTCTTATTACTTGATTCATCCTAAGTCAAGGATAACACATAATATACTAACGTCACATTTTCTTCTTCTTTTTTTCTCATGCTTTAAAGGAAGTGACATTTGAAGCCTTTGCGCTAAGCATGTACTAAGGAAAGTTAGATATATAATTAATAATTCAATATATTGAATAAAATGCCGATATTGGATATTTCATATGAGTTTAGTTAGTATTATATTTGTGCATTGGTTCATGACAACTCTTCCATGCTCACATGGTTTACTTGTGCTGAGATTATCCGATAATTCGTGAATTCATATACAAGTCGTGCAAAATTTCTTATTCAGAAGGATATTTTTATCAAAGTAGTTATAATAAAATCTAACTGTCTAATTAAACGATATATGTTAACTTTAAAGCAAATTATAGGTAACATTTTAACAGAACACTGCAAATTGCAAAGATGACTTCTTGTAAAACAATTTATAGAGTTTCTGTACAATTATATACATTTTGAAAATTCTTGACAATAAACATCATCTAGATTCACTCAAACAACACGACTCTGAATAATAACCTTTCTTGTCTACGTGATCACGTGTTGTATGGTAACATTTTCAATATTTTTAAATTATAGACTTTGCAAGGAAGACACGAGGAAATGATGGCTACAAACCTGTCTTGTTTACAACGTGGCAAGAAAGCTCTAAATCATAACATTTTTACAGTTTTGTTCTTTTGGAAAAACAGAATCAGGAACTTTACAACGGAAGCGAACAGCGAGAAGACATATGCATTTATTGTATTGTCTGGGATGATTGAGTAATGTTAAATAAAGAAGTCTGTTTTACTATTCTCCGTTTTCTTGACATTGATTTGGTACAACTATTAAAAACAAATCTTTGCATCAATCTTTTTTATATTGGTGGGTTAGAAGATGCTCTTTCTGATGCTACAGGCAAAATGTCAAAACTACCAACTTTTTACATTTACTTTTTCTGTTATACTTAATTCTTTATTTCCTATCACTTTTCATAACATTTAGGTTATCATTTCGTAATTTAGTTTAATTTTTAAGCGACCTTTTGTAAAAACGTCTTACAAATATGTTGATTATTTGAATATTTATATTTAGTTGCTTATTATTACATTGACATGCGTTAAAAATCGTCCCTATGATTAACGCACATGACCGAATCGAAAACATTTTTAACAGATGCATGTGTAATACAATACTATGCCCGCCAGAGAGAAAACAAGATATTGGAGAACAAACAGTGGTACCTTAACACGTGAAATCATAAAGGGAACGATTAAAATGAAAGGTTCATACATTTTAAGAAGGAGTATTAACATTTATTTTGCTTGATCATGAAAAATACAGTTTCAGGACAAAATACAGAATAATTAAGATAACAATTTTTAACATAAAACATTAGGGCCGATTTTTTTCAGTAATGTGCTTGTATAAAACGGTATAACTTGCCTTTCAAATATTGGTGGCCGAATTACCTCTATCAAATAAAAGGTGTTTTAGGAATTTTTGGCAAATAATTATAGACCATTAATCATTCTGTTTCCTCTTGTGTATTTGCATGATGAACCGATCAATATACATTCATATGTACCTGCATGTATTGAAGAGTGTGTTACATTAATGCGTTTATTGTGTTATGTTTTACAGATACCTACCCAGCAAGCAAAGTTGTTGTCAGGTATATATTGTCATACAAAACATGATAACAATATTGTGGAAGCCAATTTGGAAGTACTTGAAATGCTCTAATGTTGAATTGATCTATTAACTGTTTTTGTAGTTTCATATTGATTGTTTCTTGTTATATATAAGACTGTTACAATAACAAGGTTTCTTAGCTCGTTATGAAAAAAAAACATGTCGGCTTTACTGCGTAAAGCTGCTATTTGTATGTACACAAAAAAAACCCATTAATACTTTATGTTGACTAATTAAACGTCTGTGTATTAGGTGTATTGTTTCGAATATTAAATCCAACACATTAGTCATATAGGTATAACGTTGTCAATATAGCAATTTAGATATTACCTTATTCAAAAGTTTAATTATCATTTCCGAATGCATTTTTGTTGTTTTGAAAAATCAACAGCTGAACTTGTATTAATTTATCATACTATTTGGGCAGTTATTTAAACGGAGAGATAAATTTTGAATTCGGAAATATGAATAGTTTTTTTTATGAATTGGCGTAACAAATTTTCATAGTGAAGAAATCACTTTGCAAGTTTGTTTTTTAATTGTTAGTTGTTTTATACATTCACATTTTAAACATCATGCAATTATATCTTTGATAAACAAATGATTAGTTCAAAAGTTAAACTTAACGTTATTTTTCTTAGAATAAGTTAGTGGATACTTAATCTTATGTAGGATTTCGAAACCTATACGCTCTCGTTACAAGAACGTTTAGGCTTTGCACTCAAGATGGACGCAAAACTTTCTGTATTTGAAACACAATTGCGTGAATTCTAGAGATATATTTGAGTATTCATATTTAGGCATTTCAATATTTATATATATATTTTTAATTCTTTCAGGAGATTAACATTTTTCCTCCAAACAGATTTGTATTGATTATAAATAGTTTAGCCTCAGCAAAAGACATGTAAAAGGTAGATGTTCTGCTTAGTATAAAGTATGTTGTAGATTTCCAAATTAATGATGCAATTCCTACTTGCGTATCAACAAAATGGGACAGAATGTACCTTAGGAATAAGGGGGCTATCAGAATGAAATATAATGAAACTATAATAAATGCAATTTTAGTAATAAAGAGATATTATTGTGTTCAGAATAAGGCCAGACACACAACGTTTGTCAAGAAATATCTAAGTTTAAAAAAAATAAAGTTGAATAGAGCCGATACCTCACCAATCGTACTATTCTGTACAAACACTCGAGGTAACAAATCAGCGCAGCTAGACAGTTGTTTTATTTTAGATGTAGAAAAAAAAGTACAGGTATTTTTCAAGCTGAAGTGAATGGAAGACTGAGTTTCAAATTATAAATCATTAACAAAAATCATACAAGTAAAAAAAAAATCATTCAATTTTACTTTGAAGAAATTAATTTGATTTTATTAATATTTTTGGAGACTTACCCGAAAACCATTCAAGGTTAAAAGCAGCAACAAAGTTATGACGAAAATATATTTTCTTCGAAGTTCTGCCATCGATCCAAAATGAAAAAGAGTAATTTGTACGAAATAAAGGAGAGACTTGCTGACCTTCTGAGACAGTAACAGAAGTAATGAAAGTGAAATCGTTACCAAAGGAGAGACCTTCATACGTACGTACGGATGTCCATTGAAACCATGTAATTTAACAGCTGATCACATTTAAGATCCACAGTTTATGTTATGCAATATAGTGTGTCCCATATCGACATCTGTTAAATTATGTAAGTGTCATTACTTTACAGGATAAATATGTGCTTTATTTGACTTAGAAGCACTTTTATCTCGGATTGTTATTTATAATGGAAAAACCTTGCAATTCAAGCACAAGGAAAGGATAAGAATGGTTGTTTACATCTCACTCTAATAAATGACTAAGTATCTGTATTTTGAACCATTACTGAATTAAATGAATTTAGTCTCATTGTCTTGAGTGTGCCACATATGTTTAGGAGTGAAATACATAATAGATCGAGAAAGGAAGGTGAATGATACGCACTAAGAACTGTGTTTTTTCGTCGTTTAAACCTTTCTTCTGATATTGGGTATCAAGGTCGTATGAACCGGGGTGCTAGGGGGGGGGGGGGGGGGGGGGGGGGGGGGGGGGGG
>JAIPMN010014406.1:0-10356 GCA_020650975.1 Apostichopus californicus | reverse complement strand
GTACCGTACTGTGCAGATGACTTGGAGAGGTTTATTTGATCACTAGGCCATGACTAATTCCTGCCAGGATTTAAACAAATAACATTATTGACACCATAGTTTAAATTCTTGGCTACTGGTAAGGTAATAGCAAACAGGGCTTTCTTTACTTTTTTTTGCAAGATTCAACTGACGGTTGATTAAATAAAGTTCTGCATTCTTCAGCATGGGTGATACACTAATTATATCACACCATTGCATTGCCATTAACTTAAGTTTATTAACCAAAGTTTTGAGACTTCGACAAAAAAGATGGGCAGATGAAAGCACAACACCTTTCAGAGATATATAAGAGATAATAAATACTTTAAACAAATTATGTTTTAGGAGGATCATATGATACCATAATTGCATTGCAAATTTTCACTTGGTTGACATATAAGTATTCTGTGAAAGATCAATTCCCAGAACATAAGTTACATTCAATAGCTGTTAACCTATATTGCTGCTTATGAAGAGAGATAATTGAATGATGTTAGAAGACAAAATTAAAAGCAATTTGTCTCCAGAAAACCTGTCTTGAAAGTCAATGTAAATTAAAGTTGATTTGATTTGAAATTGGCTATCTAATAACTATACCAAAGATCAATAAAATATCTCTCAGCAATTTCTTACATTCACATAGTAGCATTATAAACCTATTAACAGACATGTCCTTATTCACATAGATTCACTTCTAACTTGTAACTTAAGTGCTGAACCAACATTCTGTTAAATGGCATTACACTGTCAGTAAAATTTACTGTCAGCAAACATTAGGCTCATAAAATTGGTCAGGATATTGGATTTACTACGTAGCATGGTCTCTATTGTATCCAGTTATGTTAGTGCTGCTGTTGTTTTGTTTGACATAAAACCAACTGATTTCATCAGAAATATGGGCACTAGGTTGGGACTTTTCTATTCCATGCTTTTATGTTCCTAATTCCTATGTCTTACGGATACACTGGGTATTCAGATCAGGGCTCGATTTATAAACTGACGGTACAGCCTGCAAATTCTAGTAAGTGCACCTTACTCTTCCAAATGCCCAAGGAAGTTAACCATTACTAACAGCAACAACTGCTATGCTTGAAGTTGCGATAGGTCCTTGACTGATATTATCAAACTAAACCATGCCTCTGTACTCGAAAACAGCTATATTAAAAGCAGCTGCAGTAACATGCAGACCTAGATGTAGGGCTTTAAACAATGGTATTAATTGTTCCTAGGTTGTGTCATATCTGTATGATTGTGTCTTTCTCTCAATCTGGAGAAAATGTCTTGGTGCCCTTTTGAAATTGCTGTTGATGCTGCCATTTCAATAGAAATCCAAAGTAATTTCTAACTTGCTCTTAGAAAGACTTTGCCTTGCCCCTCACGATCCTGAATAAAAAACCTTGCAGTTCCAACGGGTTCTACACAAGTTGACGATACAATTCTCTCTACCTTACAACCATCCTAACGTATATTCACGTCTTTTCTGTTCCTAGGAACAGTCTTCAGATCTAAATTAATTGCTCAGAAGTTTGGTTCACCTGACCCATTTCCTTGTGATACAGCTCTACTATATAGGTTTGGGATAGCTTTTCAAGCATACTTCCAGCTGTGCAGCAAACAGGGCTAGAAATTAGTCTGGCGCTCTAGTGTTAGATTTATACTGCTCTCGAATCAAAATGCTTGAAGGAAGGAAGAATTTCCCTAATTGCAGTGTTGTAGAATTACAAGCCTGCCTTGTTCTCTCTAGAAACGTATCAAGGAGAAAAGATTTGATAGTTATCAGCCAGTGGTCATCCAAGATCATCACTTGGATAGGGTCTCAAATCAGCTTCTGTTGACCTTCTTACCATTCAAAGCTACAGTGTCTATCAGAATGTCTATGTATCTAGCATATTACACAAACTTTGGAAACATATATAGTTACAGAATACCATCCTAAGACCCA
Organism: Apostichopus californicus; assembly: GCA_020650975.1. NCBI lineage: Eukaryota > Metazoa > Echinodermata > Holothuroidea > Aspidochirotida > Stichopodidae > Apostichopus > Apostichopus californicus. Next base: position 8,393 of record JAIPMN010014406.1, on the reverse strand, counting down.
ATATCAGGTCCTTGGCTAATTAGCTCAAATGGGCAACATTACTGCACATTGTCAGTATGAACTAACGTCAACAAAAGGTTGTGATAATCTGAAAGAACTAGTAAAGTAGGCCTATCCTATGTGGATTAACTACATTGTTGGGAATGTCGACACTTATACCTACTAATCAAACTGTTGTTGTTGGGCACAAACAGATCTGAATTATTACTATAGTTAAAACAGCGTTTTGCGTTGTGTCTCCGTTTTCCCACCCTTTTGACATAGTTGTTTACTCGTATTCATCACAAAACAGCAAACTAAGATATTACTGTTGCTAAGTTTTCCCTGCCAAGAGCATTAATTGACAAGTAATTAAGGACATCTGCAGATAATGAGTATAAAGTGTCTTCCGACACATTCCTCATTTAAAATTAATCGTGTGCAGTTCCCCAAATCCACTAGTTTGAATTCAACCAATCAGTCAATAGCTACATGTTTATTTATGAGCTGTTGCTTAACATAGATTCATTCACAGCAATCCGACGCAGTTGCGTCAGTATCACAGCTATACATAATGTACACCAATAAAGCATGGTGTTGTAGTACATATAGGTGTACTGGGTTGCTTACGACGCTGGCAAAGTGAAAATTATTTACCTCATTATTCAATTATTCAGTGGTGTTCAATTTAAATATTCATATTATGGACAGGGTTTATTGTGATCATAACAGGAAAATCTTTGAGAAAAACAATGTTCAAAGTTGTCTAGTTTTCAACTTGTATGCCACCATGTAAAGTTAGATTTGAATAGATAAGCTAGTTATGCGTGTCGTTATGGCATCCTGGGGTCAGTGGGGTTGAGAAAGTCACAGAAAGGACGCAAAAAACTGCTTTAAAGGCATTGAAGACTAGCCCCAAACCCTGTGCGCCCATCTGAAAAAGTTAACTTTCCGTTGCTTGCAAGTGACGTTTTGTTCGTGTCGCTACAAAATGCAGACAGTAATGAAACGTAATACCTTGTTATCTTTAGCTGGACCTGAGATGTCCATCGCTGTATTGTTGTACACTGGGTATTGACCGCAGCTGTATGTACTGACTGTACACTAGTGTCAATTACCGACGGTAGCAAGCTGTGTGTGTATTTTCTGGGATCGATGGTGGTGTCTAACACTTCTGTTAAACCTCATTCGAAACTAAGTCTGATTACTGGCATAAGACGTTTCTTTTTGCGCGAGTCTTCACACCCTTTAAAGTTTAAGGCAATCACTAGGCTTACCAAGTTCTTAATTGATGAACAGTTACAGGCCTAGGCTAGCCCTTAATATGAATTATGACAATATTTGTGCTATTGGACTAACCCCACAAAGGTAAGATTACATTAGTTATTGTGGACCTGTGTCTAAGTTTCCAAGAATCCAAATAAACATGACATAGGTCCAGGGCCCTAAGTTACAAACACATTGAGGCTAACCTATGTCTTACTTAGCTGAACATCATAGTGATACGCTAGAATGAAAGACTAAGCCTCCGTACGGCTTGCCCAAGTGTTATTTGTTTCCAAATTAAGCCTAACACATGTTAAAGCGGGATGCATGCGTAGCATAGCCTAAGCGGACCTAGGCATACCATTGGTCCTAACTTAGACAAGGGTACTGAAGGCCTACTGTAGTCTAGATTAGGCCTATAACAGTAGGTAATTTAACTTAGACTAAGTACCTTTAGTCGCCGTAGGAGGGTCGGAACGTCTTCCTCTCGATCTTCTGACGTGGGAACGTATGGTAAGATGCTCTCTCTGACACCACCGTTCTGTAAATTATATTTATTTTTTGGTTTAGACCTCCTAATTGTCAACCAACCACGATATTTTGGCTTCTGTTTAGTCGATGTTTGGCTGTCCATCTTTTCGATTCTGGCACGTCGTCTGCATGCAGCGGAGCAGTGCAGTCTGTCAGCTGTTTGCACAGAAATTTGTGTAAATTGCCGTTTGCCTTTAATGACACTGTACATAACGGGTTTCACTGAGGTGATATGGCAGGCCGTTTACTTCTGCTAATGAATTATTTTGCCGATATTTAACTCAGTGCAAAAATATATTGGAATCTTCATATAATTTCGTAATAACAAAAACAGGAAGTGAATAAAGTATATTTTTTGGCAGGCTATGCCCTTTCAGAGGTAAGAAGGTCCCGAATATGTTCGCCCAACATCAGAAGCGTTTCACTGGATGCAAACAGAAAATAAGAACTGCTGTACACTAGCACACTTGATGTGTTATAATTGTGATTTCTAAAAAAGGAATATTTTCTCCTGCTCAAATAATAAGAGATGTTGATTAAATTGCATTTAACTCAAATGTACAAGAAAAGTCTCAACAACACCCCACCATTTCCCCTCCCCCCACCCCCCTTGGTTTTTAACAGCATCATGTTCTTTAAGTCCAACAAAGAAATATTATCTAAGAAAAACAGAAATACTGTCTCAATTTTATAAGATGTGGAGGAGGAAGGGTGATGGGTGTAAAAGTGGGGAGGGGATATGTTATATCTGATACATTTGTTTGCTACAGTGTTGTAGCAAAAACTTTTGCCCGAGAGTGTCAGCATTTCTCATTTGATCATATTTGGGGAGGGGTGGAAGTGGTCAATAAGGAGGGGGTATGAGGGAATAGGGGAAAGGGAAAAGGGAAAAGTCAGCCAGAGAGAAGACGTAACAAAATGAAACAAAACATATTTCTAATCAATTTCTCTCAAAGCTTGTTTTCCCACTTTGAAAAAAATTGCTAACAAGTCAACGTGGTTTTCATTTACAATGACTTCTCTACATTACATTAAACTGAGAGTGCACACTTAAAATGAACTTCTGTGCTGAATTTTTTTTGTCTTTTCATTTCTCATCTTCTTCTTATATCTCTAAACATACATTATGATTGTTAACAAACATACTTTGAACAAAATGTGGAAGGAACGAAAGAAAATCATATTTTTTTGTCTCGTCAGCCTAATTTTTTTGTCTTCCTCATCAAGAAAAACACAAGCGAGTTTCCCTCTACGTGGAATAATATTAATCTTTTGTACAACGACTTCCTAATGATTACTTTCAATTCCAAAGAAAAAAATAATAACAATAATAATAAGATATACTGCGTCATTCATATAAGAATAAAACAGTAACTTGAAAACATGAAACGTATTTTAACTGTTGAGATTCTAAGTCAAAGCAATCTTACAGATATCATGAACAATACATCATGACTAATGTTTTGGAACCTAATTGAAAAAAAAAGAGTCTTTGTTGTAAATGTATTAAATTCAATAAATTCACATAATGCCTTCCTTTCCCAAATGCGGAATATCAAATCCAAAAAGAACAAAGTTTTCCAAAATATCGTGAATTAACAGGAAGAGAGCTAATGCAATATGTTCATTTTAGGAGTCATTGTATAAGATATTTGGAAAGGTTAGTAAATACACAATCATGCCGCTGAACAAAACATGCATCCTCTCTCTCTCTGAAGCCAACATTGCCAATCAGACAAGGAAACACAAATGTCACAAGAAGCTTGAGGCTCTCTGTAACTAATTCCATTACGGGTCCATTATATTTCATCCCTTTAAATCAACCTACTGATTTAAGGTCTCTGAAGTACACTCCTCTAACACAAATGAGGTTTTGGTACAAACAAACTTCTCTTTGATGTTCCCCATTTTTCTTTATGTACATTAGATGTGGGAAGCAGGGGAATTGATGATAAAAGGAGTGTAGGGAAAATGGATGGGCAGATAGGGGGAGGGCATGGATATGAAACTGGTCTATCTTTTTACAATAGCTGATGGAATTGTGTTCCCCTCAATGTCCACAAACTGAGGGGGAGGGGAGAGCAAACTGAGGGGAGGGGAGAGCAAACTGAGGGGGAGGGGAGGGAGAGAGGGATGGGGAGCGTTCTCTTCACACTTTCTTTTCATTAATGTACGGACCTTCTAAATAAGCAGTTGTTCAAAGTGCTTATATTTTTATTTTCCAAACTCAATGTGTACATTTTATATCTTATCTTTATATTTCTATTACATACTAAGCTTTACAAACCAAGCTTTTGCAAAATTCCAAATGTTACATAACAAAAATCTTCGTCAACAGGTTTTTACAAACAAATTTATTTTGCAACATCATCAAACACATCCACTAGAGAATGGTTAGAAACACTCTCTGCTGTTGGACAAGAGTAAACTGAAACCACGAAAATAAGAAATATCCAAGCCAAGACACTCAGGATATGGGAAGTGGGGGACAATGAGGCATATTCTCGTCAAATGGAAATGAGGGAAGCAAGAGGATGAAGAAATGAGTCACAAAATACTAAAAGTGATGGATCACAAATAACGACAGACACATCTTCATTATTTAGAAACAGGTACCAATAGAATGGCTAAAGATGCCTTACCCCCTCTTTTTTTTTTGGGGGGGGATGGGGTTGTAGGCAGAAAGGTTGGGGTGTATGTGAAGGAGACCCCCATGGGAAGAGGGGGTGTATGGGAGAGGAAGGAGGAGGGAGGACAAAATGTGGACGGTTCGATAAAAATTTCACTTGCATGAAGCTATCGATTCTCTTGATCACTTCAGGAGAAATGAATATAAGACAACAGAACCAACATGGCAACTTGTATAAAAACGATGACCGTTCAAGAACAATTTTGAAACGACTTAAATATAAACCACGTCCTATGAATATTTGCACTTTCTCTTTGTGTAAAACAAAACCAAATATCACCAAAATTGTGATGTATTAATACTAAATTGCTCTTTCCAGGCATACCTCAAAATATGAAATAATACTTTGTGAGATCAACCAATCAATATCAATCAATCAATCAATCAATGAAGTCATGCATAAAGTTTAGTGGCTCATAAAAAGCTACAATAAAAGAAACATTAAGCAAACAATTTTAATTTACTCTGAATAAACAATAATCACTTTAAAAAGAAAGCCATTTTGTGAGAGAAGAACTATTGTAAACGGGATAAATTTCCGTACCAGATTTCAGCAAACCAAACCAAAACGACAACAGAACAATGACCCATTGTTTGAAAGTCAAGGCATATACTGAGACATACTGATTTGGTACTTAATAGAATGAGCAAACAAGTAGAATATCAATGTACCACCCACTGTACCCCAAGACCATGTGCTCATAAAAATCTACATTAAAAATGCTTACAGAAGGGGGGTACAAAATGGAAAGAAGAAAAAAAAGTCATTTTAGGTTCTATTAAGCTCAAAATTTAACGTTAAGAGAGCCAACAGATAGTTCTTAGACAGAAAAATGTTAAAATTCCCGTTAATAACTTATAATGATCTTGTTTGCTACGAAACCAGCTTCAAAGAACTTTGTGCAAAAGATGACTTTGTACCACCTTTGCATAAGACTGTCGTGAAGCAAAGGAAGAATATATCTGAGTATGAGCCGAGTAGTTGGTTAATCCACATATTAAGTTTATAAAACAACAGAACACTTCCTTTCAGAAACAGTCTTCAGTGGCAAGTATATCAGAATCTACATATTATAACTAAAAACTAGTAGTTTTATCCAAATGAATGTTAACAAGAGTAATCCATGAATCTTCGATTCCATCCTCAACATTTCCTCGCCTAGAAACTTCCTCATTTTAAGTATTTATCTACATGCAACAGAGAAACCTGGAAATTTCAACAATTTTTTGTCTTATATGCTGGTACTCTTTTTATGACACATGACAATTCAAGCTAATGACCTACTGAGTTTTGAGGTTAAAGTATCGAAATAGGATTGAAAATTTCCATCAAAGTTAACTAAGGAATCAGCTTTAATACAAGACAAGTACATCTTTCCAAACCACCAACACTAATTGCAGCAAATTTCTTCTTGGTCAAAATTATGCAGTCCGCTGGTAACTGGCCTAAACGCTGTTGACAATATCCACCTCTGTCCTGAAGTAAATATGTAAATAAGGCTAGGCTTGGTCTTTATCTCTTGTGAAAGTATTGTAAGCCTGGGCTGAGGATTTTTATTTGTAACAGACTTTAAGAAACTATTTCACTCCCGTTGTAGGTACCTACAAAACATTTCAATTTTATAAATTATCTGATATTTTGTATTTGTCTTATGATTTTTTTTTTTACTGCTATTTTGTATCTCTGGTATGTTGTATTTGTCTGGTATATTGTACCTCTGATATTTTGTATGTCTGATATTTTATATTTCTGATATTTTGTATGTCTGATATTTTGTAACTCTGATACTTTGTATCTCTGATACTTAGCATTCAGCTGGGTGTTAACATAGTTGATAAGTTGATATTTTGTATTTGACTGGTATTTTGTATTTGTTTGGCATATATTATTTGTCGGATAATTTGTATGTCTGCTACTTGCTGTGTCTTTTAATTTGAACACACCATTTAATTTGTATCTGTCTGATGATTTGTATTTGTATTTTTTTTTTAAGCTGATATTTTGTATTTGACTATTATTTGTGTTGCATCTTGTATTTGTGTGGTGGTTTGTATGTACCTAATATTTTATATTTCTTATTTGTTCTGGTAAATTGTATTTTTTTGGTATAGACATTACATTAGACCACAACAGTTACTTGGATACCAATAACCACTGTATGACTGAACAAAATAGATTGTTTAGATTGCAAAAATGTTTCCATACAATATAAGATGTACTTTAATCACAATTATCAGAGTTCAGAAAATGCACAATGTTTCATTTCTTAACAAATATCCAAAGCCATGTGAAAATTATGAGAAAAAAAATTACCAAAAAAAAAAAGACGAGGACATTTTGTTGTCTTAAATCAGAAATCTATTATAAACACAGGTTACGACAAGTAAACAAAACAACGCCGAAAAAAACTTGTTAGAGTTGTTTCTGGCCTAAATTAAATATCTTCAATAGCCAACATAAACTACTTTCCAAAACTTTACTTTATCTAGCAGTTGTCACTGTCTCCTCACCTCTTTTGGAGAAAAAAAAAAAAACTTTTCAAAAGTCAAGATGAACAAGTTGATTTTGAAGGAAACAACAAGATTGACTAATAAATTGAGTTGAGTGGGAAGACTAAAGCCTATCCCACAACTCGAGACACTCAGAGCCAGGTTGGGCCCCTTTCACACCCCAGATCCCCTCCATATCCTCCCATACCACCTTCAGACCCCTGAGGCTATAGCCCCCTGATCCTCCTTCCCACCCCCATTCGTCAGGAATCAAAACAACCTTCACCAGTTATTTCCAGTAGACAAGATGTCCATCGCAGAAACATTCCAAGGAATGCCAAACAGGTCAAAAACAAAGTAAAAACAATACTGTCAAGGGTGGATCCTATGGAAAGTTGCTAATATTAAAGGACATGGTATAATTTTTAACTATCATATGTAACATAACTGAATTTTATAATTTCTACTGGATGCACCAAACTGACTGTTTTGGGGGGGGTTTTAATCAGCAAAAGCAAAAAGAAGGTTTTGAAAATATGTTGTTTTGGTTATTGTAGTCTAAGAAAGTTCTTAAAATGTTTGGTGTTACATAATCTTCCCAATACAAAAACACTGGGTTTATCACTGTGCAATAAATCAAGCATTTCCATATATTTCAACTTTTTTTACTTTTTTTTCTTTTTTCCATCTTCTGTTTATTTTTAACAAAATCCTTTACACACTGCAATTATTGAATATTCATCACATTTTGAGCCAACAGTTATTTCAAATATTCTTACATGATCATCAATTTAAAAGTTTGTAGCCAAACACAGGTAAAGTTACTCAATCTTATACGTACAGGAGTTTATTACACTGTGAACCAGAAATGTGTCATAGGCAACAAATGTGTCATTGACAACAAAAGGAGCTGTCTAATGGAATCACTACAGATTCTCTTTGGCCAAGGATTCCCTCTCTCCACCTCTCTCTCTCTCTCTCTCTCTCTCTATCTCTCTGGCTCTTAAACAAACCTGAGAGGATAAAGTATCAAGTATAACAACACCAGTAGTTTCTTTGGGAAGATTCTGCCAAAAACTTTCAAACCTGGATCTTCTTCACACAATGTACATTTTTTTGTTATGAAAATCTTTGCACATCTAACAAATTATACCCATTGTATTTGCATTTGTTATCCCTTTGTAGATACAAGCCATGCCATCACGCTAAAAAAAAAAAAAAAAAAAAATTTTTTTACAGTGTGACAACCTTTCCTCAGCGTTTATGATTCTTTACATTACACAGGTAAAATATATTACATTGCAGCTAATTGTTATTATTATCATTCTTATTATTATTATTGTTATTTTTTTTGTCATTTTTTTGTCTTAAACAAACAACCAAAAACACATGAACAATAGATAGCATTAATATTAATATATCAAAAAAGCACCAATAA
>JAIPMN010014405.1:0-13874 GCA_020650975.1 Apostichopus californicus | reverse complement strand
CCTCCTCCTCTCTACAGCTCCTGATCTACCCAGCGCTCCACAGAACGTGAGTCATATGTTCATCATCGGAACCGAGATATCCGTCAACATTTCGTGGGAAGTACCGTTAAATTACATCCAACCGCTGACCGGCTACAGGATAGTATCGACCGAATATCGCCCTCACCCAACAAACTTTTATCGTCGGGGCTTTCCAGTCCTGCAGTCGAGTTCCACGGTAGCAGTGCGAGCGGTAAGTTGTGGCAAAAATATGAAAAATATTTTTAAAAAAAATGAAAGTCAAGGTACACTAGTGTCAGTGTGAACTGACCAGTAGCTGTTTGTGATGGATAGCTGTGCTACTGTGACATGCAAGATTGATGACTTTGCTCCTTTAACTTCTGGAGACTGTTTGGGATTAAATTTCGTGAAAAATGTAATCGCTGAATTACTTTCGGACGGACATAATGACAGTAACTTGAGAATAAACCTTTTTATTGTACCAATTTAAGAACTGGATTTATAATGTTATAATATAAGTATGTGACCTAGGTAGTTTAATTTTATGTTCAAAATGAAATTTGAAATGTTGTTTTTTTATTTTTTATATATTTTGTTTATTTTAGTTTGTTTTATTTCAATTTGATTATTTCTCTTTATTTTTATATGATATTATTTTTAATATTTATTTATTTATTCATTTATTTATTTTTATTATTTTAATGATTTAAACGATTTGAATTCTTGACTTTTAATTCAGCTCTGGGATTTGTTTCTTTTCTTCATGTAGGATTGTAAACATGTTATCCTTCCGGGCCTCGTGATTGGAATGAGGTACATAGTCACTGTCTCGGCAACCAACTCCATCGGTGGAGGCGATCCTGCGGTGTTGGACATTAAAACTCCGATAGTCTCAGAGCCAAGTAAGTTTGCTCAAATTAGTCTATTTCTATGGCAAGCCAAATGTGCAATATTTAGATAAACCGGGATTCCCAGTAGGTTAAACAGTGTTAAGTCAGTTTGCTAAGATAGATCTATTTCTATGGCAAGCCAAATATGCAATATTTTGATAAACTGGGATTCCCAGTAGGTTAACCAGTGTTAAGTCAGTTTGCTCAAATTAATCTACTTCTATGGCAAGCCAAATGTGCAATATTTAGATCAACCGGGATTACCAGTAGGTTAAACAGTGTTAAATCAGTTTGCTTGGATAGATCTATTTCCATGGCAAGCCAAATATGCAATATTTAGATAAACCGGGATTCCCAGTAGGTTAAACAGTGTTAAGTCAGTTTGCTTGGATAGATCTATTTCCATGGCAAGCCAAATATGCAATATTTAGATAAACCGGGATTCCCAGTAGGTTAAACAGTGTTAAGTCAGTTTGCTTAGATAGATCTATTTCTTTGGCAAGCCAAATATGCAATATTTAGATAAGCCGGGATTCCCAGTAGGTTAACCAGTGTTAAGTCAGTTTGCTCAAATTAATCTACTTCTATGGCAAGCCAATTGTGCAATATTTAGATAAACCGGGATTCCCAGTAGATTAAACAGTGTTAAGTCAGTTTGCTTAGATAGATCTATTTCTATGGCAAGCCAAATATGCAATATTTAGATAAACCGGGATTCCCAGTAGGTTAAGCAGTGCTAAGTAAGTTTTCTCAAATAAAATCTACTTCTATGGCAAGCAAACCTGGAGTGTTGGATTTTCTTGATGCACAAAATCAGAACTTTCAATGAAATTGCATATAATTACAAATAGATCTACCTGTAATGGGTGATTGTTCTGGATGACCGACGATTATTTAAGGTTCTATTGATAAGCTGTGTTTATCGGTGGTAAGACATGGTTATCAACAGACAATGGATGACAAAACCTGGTTTATGAATTTGTAATTCAGGTGTATCTAAATTTCGTAAATGTTTATAAGGTGTATCAATGTTGTCAGTATATTTCAGATTAGTAACACCATCATCACACAATCTTGTAACAAATAAAATTTGCTCTGCAAACGTCTGCGGGAAGTAAAGCTTGCGAAACATTTATATCTTTTGATGTCTCTAAAGTTTCTCTGTTTATTAAATCAAATTTGACTACGATCATGTCAGCTGTTAAACAATTTTCTATCCCCCCCCCCCCTTATTTTATAACAGTAACACCCACGCCTCCTACGACCAAGCCCAACGCCCACGATTTATCAGAGGAGTCCGTGAGAAGGACGACTCCGAGGTACAGCGCGGAGACGACAGATTCTTCCGGTACAGCGGTGTCTTGGTCTGGTCACCCTCTGTGTATTTCTTGTCTTATCTTGTGGTGTACACTGATCTGGAGATGGAGATGAAACCCGTTCTCTTTTGTACTCTCTCGGAGGAGAGAAGATGCACGATACAGGGCAGGGAGTCATCATGAGAGGATGGTGAAGAGGCGAAGAAGAAGTGTTGTATCTTGGGATGTCAATATGACCCTTAGTTTTGCAGCTGTTGCCAAGGAAACCAGTACAGAATGTGTCCGTTTGACCGACGGGGTCTTGTAAAAAAAAGACAGAAAAAAAAGTCCTCCCGGATTCATAATTGTCGGACACTTTCTTCCAAGTTTTCCTGCTCAAAATCTCAGCTTCAAAAGCTGAGGTAGGAAGTAAAGATTTTCTTCTTTTTTGTTGTTGTTACGTTAAGGGGGCAGAAGAGACAGAGGGTGGCACTTTCTGTGACAGTTCGAGTGACAATCATTGTGACATGTCTCCATGTTGGTGTCTGACCTAGTGTTATGTTGTCAACTGTATGAGCCTATGTTGCTGTTTTATCCTATCTGTCACAGTCTGTCACCGGTCACATCCTGGATGTCCAGACAGTTGCATTCGTGTGTGACAGAACATGTAGATGTTGGCAGCCAGATGTGATGGCCTGCAATGTTTAATAGTCATCTGTTGCAGCCTACGTAGTTGTCTACGAAAGTCTTATGTCACAGTCTGTCGTGTTCATCGTCTGTGACATCTTTGGCTCAGTGAACGTCTTCCGTATTATATGTGGTGGACTGGGTGTGATCGTGACCTGTGTACCCGTCACGCTACATCCTGTCTGTCACATGCTGTCAAAGCGGTCATTTGAATGCCCTGCCAAAAAGTCACAACTTTCTAAAACATATAAGAAAAACAAAGGAATCAAGAAAGTTTGCAGTTGCTGGCAAAAATTTCCTTCTGTGTAAATCTTTTGAAATCATGATTCATCATTTACTTTGATCACATTGGTATATATGTAAAGAGCACTCTGCACCAAGTTATGAGATGACAATGGCCACCGGCGGCTCCAGCCAGTTTTCACCTTTTTACACATTTCTTGATTAGCTTTTAAACTAGAGTTTTATCTTTTAGTCAACTCAGTGAATATTCGCTATCGGTTTCTTCCTTTTTTTTCTTTTTTTTTCTCTTCATCTTAAACGGTGGATGGTTTCCATGGGGTTTCTTGTAAAGTGGTCGTTTTCTTGGTTAATATGTAAATCAGTTGTTCGGAAATAAGGAGGTTGTTTGTATGCTCCCTTTCGGAGTGCGGGCTCTTTGCTAACAAGGCTTTCGATAGCTTGACGTGTCTGTCAAGCGCTGAACTGACCAAAATGTCAGTTGTGTCATCATGTTCCATTAGGTGTATAGAGTTATGGTATACCACCCCATGGTATGGTGCAACATAGGTTGAACATTGAACCAATTGTGCTGTCGTGTGCAGCTAGTGGTAGTACATTTTTTTGGGTATAGTGTCCTCACTGGTGGTACAGTGTACCAATAGCGATTTAGTGTACAGCTAACTAGCCCCATTATGGGGTATAGTGCCACATTACGGGTGTAGTGTGCCATTAATGGTGTAATGCTGTTTTATGGGCAGTGCCTCGTTTAACGGTATAGCACCCACTATGGGATATACTTCCCACTTAGCGGTGTAAGGCTGCATTTGATTTCCAGTGCACCACAAGTGGTATAGCATCCCGTCATCACAAGTCGACGGTGACACTGTTGTTCTGGTCTTATTTCAAATATTATTATTATTATTCTAGTCATGGGCTTATTTTATCATTAAAAGCTAACTTTTTTACAAAACCTTAAATTTTGATATGTGGAGGCAAATTGCAAACCACACAGAATGGACGGAAAACTCGATAAATTTGACATAAATCGTACTAAATGAAATACCTTTAAACACACACACAAATAAGACAAACGTACCCTACTAATGGCTTGCATAGTAAGTCATGCAGAGTTCAAGGTTCTGTCAAAAGTCATTCTTTTAACTTATAATGTGAGATACTAATTATGACATCTGACTCGTTATAAAAGGTCTGTAACCAACCATTAATAACACCCATCTCTTAATTAATCAGTCTTGCTTCCTTTCTTACTTCTACCTGTGTTCCTGGGATTTTTGTTTTTATTTCTTTTATAAAAAAAAAAATATGAAATATAGTATAATTTATTTTTCATTTGCTTTGTACAAATGATGTACAGTGTGTAAATAACGCCTGGCTTTGGTCGAAGTCCAATGTAAAGAGTCTTAACAGAAAAGTATTTAATCTTTGTTTTGTTTGAAAAGCTAAACAGGCTTTTAGCGGCTGACAACCATCACTGTCAGGTTAAGTTTTTTTTTAGTGTGCACGGAAAGAGGTAACATTAAGGTTATTCAACAATTGCTGCATTTTTGTCATATTTTAAATTTTTTTTTTTTCTTTCCTGTTTTTCTGTTACTGCACATATTTTGGTTTGGACAGGTCCATTGCGACCTAACTCGTGTATGACATGATTTTTTTTAATGTCAACCTTACATTGTTTGCACAGGTTATGCAGTATAGTATTCCATTTGCCTTAAAAATCTTAGATCACAAAAAAGAAAAAAAAAGTAGGGAGGGGGGGGGGAAGAAGAAAAAATTCTTTGTCAGAAAGTTATGAGGAAAATGTTTTCCCTTATAAGTAAAGAAATATGTTTGCATTTACGTCTCAATCATGTAAAAAAAAAAACTAAAAGGCTTCAGCTATAAAAAAAAAAAAATCATTCTATATTTTGTAATCTGCCATGAAAAGAGTTGGTTAGGATTATTATCTCAGGAAAACTGATATTAATTCAATCATGACAACAGAGTCTGGGTTACTACCTACAGTGTATAAAGAATGGTGCTAGAGGCTGACTTTGTGTGACTATACCTGACATAAACAGTACATGTCCTCTCATACTGCATGCAGGGATGCATTCAGCGAGTGACATCGGTATTTTAATGGTGCTTTGTTCAGGCTGACAAAATTAATGGCTAGAGGCTTGAGAATCATACCATGCCAAATGCCATTATTTTTTTTCTTTTACTTTGTTTCTTCATGGTTTAAAGTAATAATGTGATTTGATTGATGGGCAGGGAATTGGTTGGGGAGGGGGGGTGGAGGGTGGGATACAATGGGTTAGTGTCGGGTGGTCAATTTATATTACCAGTGTACCATAGGGACTTCGTTGATGTATTGTAAAATTCTAGGTTCACATTATGTAAAGGTGGTATTCTATGCAACATATCATAAATGCACTGCCATTATGCCACGATAAAAGTTGTGTGGCCTTTGATCAATTTCCATCTTTCTGGCAGAAATTGAGAGAAGTGTTCTGAACTTGGATTCAATTTGTAGTAATATCAGTAAAAATCAGTTACCATAGAATCTCATGTTTGGTACAATTTTTTTTTTTTAAATGTCCGAATTCTTGGCATTAAACTGTGTGAGTGACAGCTTCTTTTGCATTGTCACAACCATGCAGTCCTTGTAATATCTGCTTAAAGTGAGATCATTACAGAACACAGGGTCACAGTTACAATTCTTGGTATTAAAGTATTCAAAGTTACTGTGTTAAGTTTTGTTTTATAGAAATTGCTAGAAATCAAGGCCCAATTATATGTCTATGGGTGACTGACAGGGTATAACCAGGGTACATAAAATTAAACTGAAGACGCCCCCTTTTGTTTTTTAAGTCCGGTAACTTTCTGTTAAGAAAGTGTCGTGTGACACTTCCGAAAAGGGTGAATGAAAAAGTATTATTTGTAAAATAGAACGTTTGACAATATCACCGTAAAAGACAGAGAAATATATGTGCACTTTGCATTCAATTCTTTTGTACATCTCCTTTCTCCTACTCTCCTTTTCTAGTATTGAGGCTAAAGTTTGCTAACAAGCTTCCAAGGACCCCTGGGTAAATAAGGTTGGGTGAGGGGTGAGGTTGAGTGAGAGGGAGGATAGAGAGGTTGCAAACAGTGGCGGATCTAGGTATTTGGCCGGGGGGGGCGAGAATGGTCTGTAGGGGTGCTTTCGACACTATCTAAGCGGAGCGCCACCACAGGTTGGCGCGGAGCGTACAGAAATTTTTGATCGCCGGAAATGACCCTTTCCGGGCCTTGCTAATTTGCAGATAAACAAAGAATAAATAGGTGTCATCGCCATTTTGTCAGAAAATTACACCAACAAAATGTGACAAATGTCAATAGGTATTTGAGAGCGCAATAACAAAGTCAATAATCGCGAATAGGTAAAAAGTGGTAAAAAGCTGAAAAGGGCGCCAGCAGTCCATTTGAGTCCGTCAGGGGGGCATCCGCCCCCTCTGACTGTATGGACGCTCTACCACTGGTTGCAAAAGAATATTACTATTGAATATAGTGCATGAACACCATATCACCTGAACAAGCTTGGGCTCTTCTCTCACCACCTCCCCTCCCCTCCAACCTAGTCCCAACCCCTTCAGCCTCAGCCTCCCTGCCAGAATTGCAATGACTAAAATCATATCTTAGGTTTTGATCAATATATTTTGATCAATAAGCCAGAAGGGTATTATCAAAGAAATAGCAGAAAATGGACAGAGATTGAATATTCAAGAACAGTCGCCTATTCTCTCTCAACAATTTATTTAAAATGCTCGTTTTTCTCTTCAAAAAGTCAAAACCAAACAAGCATGGTACAATGCAATCATACTTGTGAGCGTGCATGTCAGCATTTTGCTACGCCAGACTAAAAGTAGTGTACTAATTGTCATAAATAATCTAGTTTTAATTAAGGAAGGCAGAAATCAAGTCATATTATTAATACAGCAAAAATGAATGGTCCGACAACGAAGGGGACGAGATTTCTGGTGGCTTTGACGGAAGAAAACAGGAATGGCAACTCGTTCCTCTGGGTATTTTAATGAAGTCAAAGAAAATATCAGCACGAATCAATAAATCCGATCACATGCAAAGTTATAAGCTGCTGTCACCACTGAGAGGCACAGTGTCCGAAACTACGTACCCTGCTGTACCTAGTTTTTAAAACTGATGAGAAGTTATAAATGGATATTCATCTCATATTGGCTGTTACATATCAACTTCATTATTCCATCATTTTATGCCCATCACCTGTATCCAGCTTGAAGCATTTAACCATTGTCTTTGATTGGTCCTGTACATAGGTACCCATAGATATATACACGCATAAACGTACATACATAATGTTGATACTCTTCTTGAAGTTCATGCATAGCATAAATGTACCCATATCCCCATATCCAACCAACGGTACAACCATATAGTAATCACACAACCATACAACTAGTATGAACAACCAGATCCTTGGAGAGGTTGATTATATCAACAGATACTGCTCAATGGAGCTATACTTTGTATGACCCAACCATATGCATACTGTATATCACCATATAATTGTTCACTATACAACCATACAGTCATCTTACAACTTTCATGAATAACCACATTCCTGACATGGTTTGCTATACATATCTGCAGATAGTTTTTCGATGGTGCTGCACTTTGAATGATTGGGCGATATGATCAAATTAGTTTGCTATAAATTTGCAGTTTTTTTCTTATGTATGGCACAAGGGTTTGTTACAGCCCAATCATATTAATAAATTACGACAGGTAGTTTCCACCACTATATATACAAACAGCTCACAAGATTCAACCAGTCTTTGAACTGGTATGTTAAAATGTGTCCATAGATGGGTTTCCAATGGAGCTATAGAGAAGACGTTATTGATAACGTGACAGGCATCTTACATCCTTTCACGTTATCAAAATCAAGATCGAAGTTTATAATAACCACCCTCTTCAAGAGCAAAGCGGTTACAATTGAAGAAAGTTCTTCGATGTGATGTCGTCGGCTAAACAGAGACAGAAACCCATACATTGATTACAACTCACTGTAATAGACAACTTGATTTGTTTACAAGACATGACAAAACAAGCCCAGATGCTGGCGTTTCGTCAACCAACATGTGGTGTCACTCCACCAACAGGAGGTGGTATCTTTGAGAGTCTATGAGTTTTTTTCTTTCTGTTTTTAAGAACAAACTTAACAGTTTATGATCAGGTACAGTATTAGTATATTGTAGTAACAATATTCGGAAACAGCAATTCTATCAATGACAATTAAACATAGTAATGAATAAAGAAAAAAAATACTCAATTCATTAGCAACCAGGCATTAAACTTGATCAAGTCTCCTTTTGCATATGAAGATGTACCAAATCCAAAAATCTTCCCGGACAAATTGTTAATTTTTTGTGTGAGCTGTTTTGGAAGTTGATTTCTCCATCACTTGTCACTGATGATGGGTTGAAGTCTCTTCTAAGAGATGGAGAAGCAGGCAAGGTATGAGGGTTGGTACATCTCTGTCACATGGCCAACCAGCCTGTTACTCTTATTATTTCTGTCCCTGTTGGAGGGCTACCATCATTGAAGATAACCACATAGTGATAGCACATCACTGTCATGAAGTGGTAACCAGTTTTAACATGTAGTGGTAACAAACCCAAACACTGGTAATCAACAGTAAACCTACTTAGTACTGCTCTTGCACAAATTGCAGTATTTAAAGAGCATTGTTTCAAGTGTATTGTCAATGTACAATTAACTCATGGCTTTCATGTTTGTCTTAATAAACAGAGGCAGCAGGGGGTAGGACTTGGCCATAACGGCTGTATCATAATTAATTTGTCGGGAGACTTAATTAATAGATCAAAATGTCGGAGAGGATTCAAGGATTAATAATCAGTAGAGGATATTTAGAGATATCAGTTGTTGCTATTATTTCCCTTGGTGAAAATTGTGCAAATCCCTTAACGGTCAACAAAAATGAGGGCAGTAAAGCCATGAATACATCAGAAATATACATCAAGCTTAGCTGAGATAAAGTAATGTTACTCTTCGTTGATGAGTGTGTATATGCCATTAGTTGTATGCCGACTGCACCGTACATCACGAACAGCAGTAAAACTTCAGTTAATGGCGATCGGTACTCAGACTCTAAAAATCTGCTGGACAGTGAAATAGTGATCACTCATTGCCACAAATAACTTTTAATCACAGAGAGAAGAAAATTGTCAACCTCCGGGAAAGTTCTTTTTTTAAAAAGCTTATTATATTGGGAGGCTCAATTTTGTAGGCAATGCATATGTCCTTTCAGTAGGTGCCCTTATGGTAACTGGTTAAGGATGCACATTATTATATTGTTTGCATTGCCTTGCATCCAATAATTAACACATCACAAGGTGTAGTCAATACTCAGAGACCCTTTTTCAGTAGTAACCTTCTGTGCAGAAAGTTAAATTTAATTTATATAGATGGAACAATTCACAAATAAGAGGCATTTGCGATGGCTCTATTTATGAATGCTCACATTGTTAACTCTCTGCAAATTTCCATAGTATGTTCTCTTCTAAATGACACTTTCTTTGAGAAACCAATAAAGGCTGAGGACTCTTTGAACTTCTAATTTTTTATCATTTTTTTACTTCAAGTCATGAAAACTAGACAACAATTTTTGACTTGAGACAGACTGACATTTACCTGTGATTTACAAATGTGACCTTCCTATCAGTTATTCTGAAACAGGTAAAAACCACCAATTCCATGTTGAGTTTAGCCATGTTACTATGGCAACCGTCATTCACCAATGTAGAGAACTAACTGTGTGCAATTGTCATATTAGGGTTTTCTGGCAGCCAACAACAGTCAATGCCTAACACTGGATTCATGTTGAGTACAAACCATTTCTTTTTGTTCAGGTGCGGCATTACATCACATACACACCGGTCCTATTTTACAGCAATGATAACAAAATGCTAGGCAATTGCAAGTTGCTGCCAAGCAAATGGTAGCTGAAATAGAATCTTAAACAGAGAGATGCTACTGGAAATATTTTCTAACTATCATTTATATTTTTGAAGTACCTGATCCAATTCAAAGTTTGCTTTAATAATCAGAAATGAATAATTCCATCCTTCCTTAATTTTTTTCTTCTTTTTTTCCCCTCTTCTTATTCTTCATTTTTTTTGGGCTTTATATTATTTCTTTAAAGTAAAAGTTTATGATCAAATGATCTCTTCAAAATAACATGCAAAATTGAGAAGACATCTTCAAGCTAAAAATGACTAGATGCCAGCTCAAATCTTGTTTACAGGCACTCCGAGCTCCAGGGACAAAAACAAGCGTGTGGTGAAACCACCGGGTAGTAAAGCAGTCGACATCATGCAACGTAAACATAGACTTTCCTGCGAATATGGAAAGAAAAGAGAATCGGTTACAAATACTACGTCAAGAAAAGTCAGCCCACCGGTCCAACAATGTAACCGAAAGCCGTAGAGGCTTTAAGCAGACTTGTGTATATATAATACAGCGTTTGTACGGTAAAAATGATTTTAAAAGGGTTTGGTACGGTTGGTAAAGATGACAAAACTCTGTCAGTAAAATAAAGGCTTCCTGAGGGTCTATCAGGTTAAGGACAGGCAAACTCTGTCAGTAAAATAAAGGCTTCCTGAGGGTCTATCAGGTTAAGGACAGGCAAACATTTTTTTTAATTGAATGAAATTTAAAATAAATTTTTTTTTTTTTGACTGGCAAATAACTCAGATGTACCAACCCCATTATCTGTGAGTCGTGAAGACTGACCGACATTCAACCTATTTAGGGGAACTTTTAGGTAATCAGCCTCATCTGGTCTTACATTCCATAGATACTTCTGCTATAACTTTTACACAAGAACAAATCCAGTTTAAACCAGCTGAATGCTGACTTTTAACAAATCGTACAAGTAGTGCTCATGAAAAGGCTGCATTTGATCTAATTCAGATTCTTTTTAAAGAAACAGGCGAAGCATCTTCTCTAGTCTGGTCTTAGACATCTGCTGTGACACTAAATGAACAAGGTTATCAACAGCTATCTTCATGTGGGGGAACCGCACTAATACATCTTGTGTTTACATGAATGGGGAGGGGTTATGCATAACATATCCTGTGTTCATAGGGGAGGGAGGGGGTGGGAGGGAGGGGGAAGGGGGGGGGTGGGTTGCTTACCTGTCCTCTGAAGCTCTATCTAAATACTCCCTCTCGATCAAACTCTCGATCCTCTTCTTGATGACCTGTGGGCTTGGATGAAACCTTGATTTCAGTTGTTCCATGATCTGTTGAAATGCACCAAAAAAGATACATCATAGATTTTCAAATTTCAGAGGATGAAAAACATGTCTTTGCGAGGAATCGTTTGTGATCAAAGTAATTACATATCATAGAGAACACTTCTTTATTTTACACTCACCTCTTGTACCAAGACTGTGTGTTGCATCTTCTTCCTGGCCTTCATAATACGTACCACGGCTGCCTCTATCGTAACGCAGTGTTAAGGACTACAACCAATGACCCTAAAAGACTACACTTGTAGGCAACATAAATTAAATGAAAAAAAAATACAAAAAGAGTCAGCTGCTGTAATCTTTCCTAAGTTACCTTTACTTCATCATCTGCTTCAAACAACCGTGACTCAATTTGAAGCAAGTAGCTCTTTTAGGAGGTAAATACAGCTAGAGTTAAGAGCAAGATTGCTGAGATGGGCTTTCCACACTACTGAGTGGAAGAATTTTCTCTGCATTGTAATAATTATGAAGTAGTAGGTCACTGGCAATTCCCATTGAATAAGCCACAGAATGATATATACATGAAAATGCAAAATATTTGTTTATGCAGAGCAAAGCAAGATAAAGTGCTACATATCAAGTCATGCATAATAAGTAAAGCATAAGTGATATATAGGAAGTGGTGGATATCAAGTCATGCATAATTAGTCATGTATAAGTGATATATAGGAAATGGTGTATATCAAGTCATGCATATTAAGTCATGTATAAGTGATATATAGTAAGTGATGTATATCACGTCATGCATAATAATTAATGCACAAATCATATATAATAGGTGATGTATATCATGTCATGCATAATTAGTCATGTACAAGTGATATATAGTAGTGGTGTATATCAAGTCATGTATATTAAGTCATGTATAAGTGATATATATAGTAAGTGGTGCATATCAAGTCATGCATAATTAGTTACAGTGAATAATAAGTACTCATGCATAATAAGTAACCATGCATAATAAGTAACCATGCATAATAAGTAACCTATAAGAAATCTATAGATAAGTGATGCAACCATCCATGATGAGATGCAGCAAAGGATATTCATGTTTTCTGTCTTCATCAACCCTCGTCCTCGTCTCTTTCCTCTCAGGTTCTGATTCTCCCTTAGCGGCCACTGGGGAGGAAATCAACAAATAGAAAGAAGAAATGTGTTACTTGTGGAAACAACTGCTCCGTTACACGAATACCAAGCCCTGGGAGAAATGACGATAAAATCACAGCCATACAGACTTAATCATTAATCTTCCACAATTCTTTCAGGTCAAAAACAGAGAGTCAATAAAATGAATCTTATGTAATTCCAAAATAAACATTTCTGAGAAAGGGTCAAACACTTCCTACATTCAAGTCATTGCAGTTTGGAAATATATCTGACAATGAACTACATTGTACGACAACAGGTCTCAAGATTAAGTCTATCTACTGACTGTCAGTGGATTTTGCCTTTTGCCAGTCTGAAAAAAGGGCATTTTTTTGCCAGTAGACAGTAGAAAACATAAACACATGGTGAGTCTGTCCACTACTCTCAGTCACAGAATCTGCATGATTTCCTTACCTAACATCATAAGCCCGGTACTACTGTTTATTATCAGCAAATATTATGGGCTGCTCTCGTAAGCCTGTACAGAAACTAATGTACAGTATTGCAATTCAGAAAATTGCCAGCGAGAATTTGATTTTGTGCCAGTAGATCTATTAAGCACTTGATACTTTTCAACAACTGGCTAAAATTGTAAAATTCTAGGCCTGGTCAAGAGGCACACACACACAGTCACACACACAGGCAATGTTAGTTGACCGAGGAGACTACTTGCTATTCATATTCTGAAAAAAAACACTCTTGAAGATTGACATACACAATGACGCGCATACCTGTCTGAATCTTGACTCTGT
Source organism: Apostichopus californicus (assembly GCA_020650975.1). Classification (NCBI taxonomy): domain Eukaryota; kingdom Metazoa; phylum Echinodermata; class Holothuroidea; order Aspidochirotida; family Stichopodidae; genus Apostichopus; species Apostichopus californicus. The sequence goes on along the minus strand of JAIPMN010014405.1, from coordinate 529 downwards.
ACAGCTTCGATGTGAACTGGTCATTGACAGTGAATATATGGCTGTTTTCTGGGGAGACACGGAGGGAAAAAGAATGAAACTTCATGAAGAAAAAAACAACCGGGGGGAAAGAGGTGGGGGGTGAAGGAGAATTTTAATTTCTTGAAAATATTGAGTATAAAGTTAATTCTGTCAGTTATGCAATACACACAACAGATAGATAATGCCACGAAAAGATAATATAAGCAATGTAAGCGTAGTCAGAAATGATTTCTGATTTAAATTCTTCCCAAGTAGTCCGATTTTTTCGTAAGAGTCATTATTACGGGATTTCTGATTATTTTTTGTGATTAATACATGACTAGGGCAGTGTGACAAAAGGCATTATCACTCAACAGAAAATTGCAGCAGTGGGCTCACCAATTTCTTTTCCTTTTGGTTCCTTGACCAGGATCCTTTGCGTTGGCTTCCCTAGAGCCAGGGATTGCAGGGCTCGAATCAAGTCCTTGTTCGGGATATCTGTCTCTTGAGAGATTTCCTAGAGGACGAA
>JAIPMN010014403.1:6608-25076 GCA_020650975.1 Apostichopus californicus | reverse complement strand
TTCTTTTCTAGTGATGTCACACATCAAACGTTCTCGTCTACTGTTCTTCCTGATAGTACCTGTCGGCCATCCTGACTGTACTGTACCAGGATACCTCTATCGCGACGATCGACGTCTGCACCACATAACATGTAGATGACCTCGTTCTTGTCTGTGCAGACACTGTGAAGACTCCAGTCGTATTCATCGAGATCTGGTTTGGTGAATTCATACTTAAGCTTACTCTCTGGTTCCATGGTGACTGTATATGCTCTATCACTACCGTTGCATCAGAAAGCTTACCTCTATGTTAAGTGATAGCAAAAGCCACATCGATTACATATAGCTGAGTTAACATGTGACTGTACTTCAGATCAGTAAGTACATACACATCTCTTCTGTTAGTACCAACATTAATATGATGCTTCACAGGATCAGTAGTTACACAACTCACGTACTGATCATATGGCCACCTAGTAATGACGTCACAAATGTTCTTCTTGCTATATGCACCATCACGTACATCTTAAATTCCAATGTCAGGCTTACAAACTCATCTAACTTTGAACTCTGATAAAGAACAGCAATAACTTTGAACTCATTCCTTTTTTCTCATACGTAACTAAGTAGACTTTATCTCGAAGAATTTTTATCTGACCGTCCGTCCCGTTACTTTCTGTTACACTACTACGCTTTGCTACAATGTGTTGAACTACTGTAGCCTTGACTACCATTTGGCTACATCAGTACTGCAAGTAAGTGACGACTTGAGGTCTAGGCTATTAATGCTGTTTTGCGGAATGTAGCTTTATAAATAAATTACACTTTTAGTGTAAACGTTATGTCATGTTTTGAAGAGTAATGTGTGAAAGAATCACTATCCTTATTTAAGACCTTACAGTTCTAGGTTAATTTTGTATTAATATGACTAGACCAAGACCATTTTATTTATATTAATGCTTAATAAAAATGTGGCAATTTCCAAAGTAGACAATATGCATATCTTCACAGAGTTACTTAACGTTGGACATGTGTTTTCCTTCACTTTTCCATCGTTTACATATGATTAAACATGTTAAGAGTAGTTGAAGATTCCACATCAAATTGTAATATCCTCAATAGGTAGTTCTCACCAAATGTTAAGTTTAAAATGAATAGAGTCCCTGCTCCTGTTTGCAAACAAATAACCCTCCAATTAACATTTAAATTAACCCCAAAATATCAAATCAATGAAGTCAGCTTGCAAAAAGTAGGTATGATCGTAACTTTGTGTGAGTGTGTGTTTGATGTTAACTTAAAACCATCTACGACATTGATAGTGGAAGTTTCTCTTATGTGTTAATATAAAGAATACACGAATTGTGATGTTTCTTTAATTTTCTTTGCAATTATTGTTTTTTTTTCCCTCTCTGATATCTCTGATCGAAGCATGACGTGTTTACTGCGAAATCCTGACAATGGCAGTTCAGAAAGGTCGTTATACGATAAGCACCCGCTCTCGCCTCTGTCGCGCCCTATGCCAAGGAAACACGGCAGCTGACGCGTCGCAGGGGAGAGAAATTATATTGTGTGTGAAAGATAGATACCTGTCATCTTTACGTTTAAAGATCCTACAATCACTAAAATTAACAGAGAAGAAATTTAACAAACAAAATTGTTTTTGAATGATGATTACAACTTATCACAATATTATATATATATTTTTTTCTTTTAAATATATGTTACTGATTTTTGTTCTGAAGGAACACAATTTAATATATATTTGACAAAGATTTTTCGAGGGTGACACGATTTCAGCATGCCTTTACTATTAAAATCATCCAGCGTGCAGTTTTGTTTTAACCTTTAATATTTGGATTTAGGGTAGACATTCTTCGTAAACTGACGAGAGGTTTTAATATAGATTACGTAGTGACTGAGTATTGATGGCTAGTACCAACTATTCCTTTAAGGTTTGTCTCCTATGGCTTGTATAGCACATAGTAAGGAATATTTTGAATTTTGTCAAAACGAGACGTTTGGAAGTTGCCTTTGCGAATGATAACTCGAAACTATCGTTTACAGTGTTGGGTGTTTTCCAAGTAATAAACATTAGCCTATGTAAGAAAAAATATTTCACAAGGATTCAAAAGTTTTAATAAACAAATGAAAGAAAATAATTCACCGTGGTCTAATATCACCTCTGCAGGCTATTCTCAGTTACTATTTTCATTGTAATGTCCCGCTAGTATGTAGGTATGTCTACAATTGTGTCATAATGGTTAAGAAATAAAGCCAGAGCAATCGTTTTACATATGACCTATTACTAATTATTCTGTCTAGTTACTTGCACGTCGATCACCGATACATAAAAAACTCTGATATTAACTTGTTCGGGACATCAGCTAGAAATAAATCCTTGAATAAGTAGCCATGTTTAACTGTAATAGTCAGCGATCGCGTGTATCTTTTGCACTGTACATTACGATAAGATGAATCAGTGTGGCCATGTGACGGATATCACTTACATATGTTCATATTTTTGTCGATCTTATGCCTTTTAGAAACTACAGTTTCCTTTGCCTATTACACAATTCTATATTACATATATAGTTTGATTAACCAATGTAAAAGAATATGGAAAATGGTTCCGAAAAATTAAATTGCTGAAATGATGTCAAGGGTTCGCATTTCTTCTTATTATACTGGTTTTGAGCTACGATTTAGCACAGGGTTTACTTTCACTTAACTATCTTTCTGTCATATTTTGTGAATCCGTGTCACGCTAAAAGCCATTTTTTTCTTCAAATCAATTCACAAGTCATTTAATTTTATTGCAAGAGAAAGAATTCAATTTTCAAGTCGAGTCAAGTCGATTTATATCAAATCAAGTCACATGTCGTTTCGTTTTATAGCACATCAAATCAAATATAACAGCAATTCACAAAAGTCGTTCTTTATAGATGTAGGCCTAACAAAAATTCAAAGGTTAAAGTTCAACAAGGCATTTTTGTAAAGTTAGGGTGGTCCTGTTGACGACGTGCAACAGTGAGCTCTAGCTGCAATGATATGAGGCGAAAACATTCTACAACAGTAATGTTTTACATTGGACAGAATCTGAGCTTTATTGTAACACATATAAGGCACTTCTATTTCTTTAAATATATATATATACAGAACAGTCTTACATGAAACATGATAATAAAATATTTTTACCTGACGCAGCTATTAGCTGTACGGTCATAAAAAATCCTGTGCCATCAAGGAAGGGGTTGGTGGTAGTGTGTGTGCGTGTGCGGGGGGGGGGGGGGGAGGTTCGCCTGTTCTTAAACTTCAAACTACCATGGATATGAATCAATGCATAATACAACACTACTGCATAACCCACACGCATTCTACCACAAAGCGTAAACACTCTGCATGCGTCATAGCTATAAAAGAAGGAATAATAAGTAAAGGAATTACATTTAGTGTTGAAGGAAGTAACTTAGGTCACAACTATTATCGCATGACTGCATTCCCGGATGTAAGAGAAACGTACTAAGACATGTCTACGAACACTCAAACTTTATCCTCAAGAAATATGGAATATCATAAAATCAAATTATCAATGATACAAAGCCGTCTGCATAATCTTCTTTTTCATCGCCGTATTGTTTGTGGGGTCATATCACACTCTTTCAAATGCGAATTTTAATAAGTTTATGCCGTGCTAGACAATTATAAATTAAAATATGGTATAACATAGGTATCAATATAGGAAAAGGCGTCATTGTCACACCAAAGTATTCGACACAAGCTTACCGACACAACTGCAACGATTCCCTTAATCTAGCGACGTGTTACAAAAGCTCCCCAACCCCAATGTCCGTCCTCTTTAATCTTAAAAATAAATAGAAAATTGGAGGAAATGCAATAAACACTGAAGTTACAAACAGAACAAAGTTCTTTTTGCTATCTGTCAAAGCATCAACACATTTCTGCTCAACGTTGTTATGTTTAACAAGTATGTAATAAAAGTTAACTTAGGGAATACCAGCAATTTTGTGTATACATCAAGAACTACAGATACAATGTACTAATTTAAATAATGCTAATGATTAGCTGATTGGTTTAACTTAGTGTTGCATGTGTATCGAGTACTGTGAATTGTTTCTGTGTGTACAAAGAACTACGGAGGTGCAGTTAGCAGTGTAAGCGGTAAGTACAGCAGTGTTCTTTTTCAATATTTAGTTTAAATAAGTTTTTGTGTCAATAAGTTTTTGTGTCTTTATCAGATACTGCGGATATCGTGTATAGTCGTAGGTACAATCGGCGGTGTCAATGGCTATAAACATCGATGCATTTTTAATAATTAGTTTGCATTATTTGTTCTGTGGGTATCAAATACTTTGGCTATGATGTACCGGTTAGTACAACAAGCACAATCAGCTGTGTATAGTAACAATCGTCTTAATGCAGAAGATAATACCCGTGGATGCCATAAAGATATGCCAGATGATGAATATGTTTTAATATAGTTTATAAACTGACTGACCTGGAGTTAATTATGAGTTCAATTTGTCATAATTTCAATGAATTTATCGTTGCTTTAGTGTATCCTTGTATTTAGTATTTAATACAATCATATCTGAATCTCGATTATAACATTCTATTCACTGCTTTAGTTTACATTCTAGGGGACCTCTCTTTCAAACACGGACTATTCTCGCAGACAACTTGGACGTGTAGAAGAGTGAAATGCTCTCACTGTGTGAAATATCTCAACCAGGGAACTACTAATTCACGTCACTACTAACAACCAGCTGCTGAAATATAGAAATGAATATAATTCATACTCATGTTGTTTTTGGATATTATCTGTTGAAGGAAATAGGAAGTAGAAATAATCAAATATACTTAATACAATAATAATACAACACAAATAATTAAACGTTTGTTATAGAAAATGTAAGAGTCGTTTTTCTCGATGAATACATTTCTGAATATAGTTTAAATGCACCTTCTAAGGTTCTGTTAAATTACACGTTTAAATATTTCTTAAGTCTACGTCACTACTAGACCGTATGTGTACATTTTTCCTGAAGTCGATGTTGCGAATAAAAGTTGTTCCGTCCCATCCCTTTCTAGCGTTGTCACACAGCTAGCGTTATTATCTACTCTTCGTGTCAATAACTGTCGACCATCCTGACTGTATTGTACCAGGATACATCTCCGCTGAAATGAGATGCATGTAATCCATAACATATATATGAACTCGTTCTTGTCTGTGCAGACACTGCAAGGACTCCAGTCGCATCCTTTGAGATCTGGTTTGGTGAATTCATACATTAGCTTACTCTCTGATTCCCTCGTGGAGGCTGCATATGCTCTACCATTGCAAGGACAATGAGATTACCTCTATGTGCAGTGATATCCCAAGTCCAATCGATTACATCTGGTAGGGTAAACATGTGACTGTAATTCAACTGATCAGTTTATACATATACATCTCTGCTGCCAGTACCTACAACAACATGAATCTTCACAAGATCAGTAGTTACACAAGTCACGTACTGATCAGATGGCCACCTAGCAATGACGTTACGAATTTTCTTCTTGCTATGTGCACCATCACGTACATCGTAAATGCCGATGTTGTCAGACTTACCAACTGTTATAACTTTGAACTCTGATAACAGACAGCAGCGACGAAATACATTGACAATGCCCGTATCATTCTTGAGCTTATCTTGCCGTTGTATTTCCACTTTCCTGTTGACCACAGTGATGTGCGAGTACCCTGTAGATGCCCTACCAGTTATGACGATATTGCCATCTCCGCTACTTATAATACCATTGATCCACCAACTTTTAGCTTCGATTCCTGCAATATCAACCACTGACTCTTCATGCTGAGCAATCGTGACGTTTTTAAAAACCTCGGCTATTTCACTGATAAAGATATCAGATAAAGATTCTAACTCTGGGAATTCCTTTTTTCATTTCTTCTATTAGAGGTTTCTTAGGCTGCTCTAATATCAGGGATACACTGAGCGTCTGTCCAATCGTCTTTAGCAGCAAGAATAGATGAGGTCGTTGCTGTATAGTTCTCGTATCGTTTGATAATCGTGTCACAATAATTTGACATTTCTTTCAGTTCATCTTTATTTTGCTTAACACGCAAGTCTTTGGTTGTTTTTAAATCCTTTAATGAAACATTTTAGCTATCAAGTTTGCTAATGTGTGTGCCCTCAGTTTCATCACAATTATGATTAAACTCTTCGTTTTTGTCGTCATATTGTCTTTTAACTTTCTTCCTGATTTTATCATATTTCTTTCTCACTTGGCTTAGTTCCTCTTCCAAAATCATTGTAATCTGACCGTCTTTATATCTTTTTCTGTTTTCTATATCCTTTATGCCTCTTTTGCGTACTTCAGTACATTCCTCAAGCTTATCATTAATCTTCCGCGTCTGTTTTTTGTGCTGATTTATCAACTTTTGTGTCTTTTGCCCGGCATTTTCGTTCAGCTTCTGGGTGGTATTTTGTTTGGTAAGTCGTTTAGTTTGTCTTTGTACTTGTTTAGTTCAGCAAGTTTTAGTTCTAAAAGTTCTCTTTCACTAGTTGCTAGTTCAGATACGTCTTGTAGGTCATGACCTTTGTGTTTACTATATATACATACTATGCATATTGGTACATATCGGCACGTACAGCAATATAACTGTGCCTCTTTTTTCATGTGTATGTGGCACCTGGGATATTCCGTGGGTGTCGATTGTTTCTCCAGTGTTAGGTTCCTGGCCTCAACATTATCCAATTTCAGAATGTGAGTTTGTTGTTCTGTGAACATTTTACTGTTCACGTGAACCATGTAACATGGATCACATAAGAAGTCCCTACACTTAAAGCAGTATGCAAAGACCTTTGTATTTTCTGAACAACAGTTTACATTTTGTTTTGTTTGTTTTACATTTTCATTTTGTTTTACATTTTCATTTTCAAACGATTTTGCAAGGTTACAAACTCAAACATACTCTTCATATGAAAGTCAGTCTTGAAATCATCTACTCCATTTTCTGGTATGACATAATCCTGTTGACACAATGGACATTTAACCGTCTCATCTTGGCTGGCTTGAAAACTGTATTTAAGCAATCCCTACATTATCGATGAAGACAAGGTAACAGCTTCGGTTCTTTAAATTGATTCAAACAAACAGAACACATAAAGAAGTTCCCTGCCAGGTCTTTGAGAGGAGTTGTCGAAGCCATATGTTTGATTAACAGGATTCTGCAATTTTACAAGTAAAAAAACTTCTTGTTATAATCCACAAAACCTGTGCTTTGCATTAAAACTAGGAGAAAGTTGTAGGAGATAGTTGTTAAATATTAGATATCTTAAAGGTATGGGGGTTCAAGAATGTGCATATCTATATATTACATAGAAGTAATATGCTGGTAGTTTGCGAATGTTCTTTTTTCATAAACCATCTCTTAAAATGGAATAACCCAACACAATACGTTAGTTACAGGAAGCAGCAACTCACTAATATCATTTTACTCATAATTCCAATTTAATAATATCATTTAATTATATAATTATATGACACCACTTTGTCACCAAAAAGTATCGTTAAACAGTGCAAGAAAAACGTTTCCCTGACTTGTACCCAAAGTACAATATGACATCTGACCCATTTATAACAATAGCAACAACCCAAATATCCATAAATATATAGCTCCCAAGATACAAAACAACTTCCTGCAGTATTTTAAGTGATCGCTTTCTGCATATTGCTGTTGTTCATGTTAAAAAAGTATACCTCACACAACAGGTTTCCAAAGTCAGGCTTAGAATACTCTTCTACTACATCAGCAGTCTTAATATACGGGGGGGGGGCAATAAAACTCATAATATTCGTGTATAATTTGAATGACTGCACTTTATTCTTGGATATGAGTAGTATTCCCCCTCCCCACTCATTTAGCATTCGTGAGACACGTTTTTACGCTGAAGGGAATTGTATCAGATCTAGCAGCAAAGCTTGTACATGGCACCTTAAACCTGAGTACATTTGCGCTACCGTATGATACGCTTAACAGAAACAGTAACAACATGAACACACTGCACAAACTGCAAACTAACGGTTCTCTCTATTTTACTCTGTTACTTACCCACCATATATTCTAAGTCACTGATCTTGTCGTCAACTAATACTGCATTATAGTGTAAGTATCTGCATTGGCTCTAATTATCTTTGAAAAATTCTAATATGTTATTATTCCTGGGAGTCGCGGAAAATCAACTGGAAAAAAATGACTAGACGTCTCCAGCATTTCGCAATTCTACCAGTCTAAATGATGAATCTAAAGGCGTATCAACCGAAATGTCAAGAGAATGGTTTATATTATCGTAAAAGAAGGGTGTTGCGGTGTTTATCCAGGTCCTGACACGAACAAAAAGGATTATTAACATTCCTGAATGCGAAACTTGTTTAATCTGCGTCTGCTCGACATGAACTTGAATTTTATAGCCCTTTTCTCAAGTGATAAAAGGTAAATATGGGTGCAAAAGATGCATGTTTGGCTAAGTATATATCACGTTGAAGACGACACATCTTTACATTGGGTGAATGCTATGCAGTTTTATAAATAATACTTCAAAAGAATAGTCGACCTCCCTCAAGTTTTTCCCCAGAAGAGGCCAAGTAAACAAGTTGTTTTGCAATGAAAAGAATCACTGTATGTAAAGTTCTCTCTTAGGTTGTTGAAAACATCGACGAGGCTTTTTTAGTAGATGACGTGTTTCTGTATTGTCTTGCAAATAAACAGAAAACAGTAGAGCAAATATGTTATTTTTTTCCACAGCAAAGGACACGTAAACAACTTTAAGTTGTTTTGCAATGAAAATAATCACTGTATGTAAAATTATCTCTTAGGTCGTTGAAAACATCAACGAGGCTTTTTTAGTAGATGACGTGTTTTCTGTATTGTCTTGCAAATAAACAGAAAACAGTACAGCAAATATTTGATTTTGTTTTTGTAGAAATAATAAAACTTTTTGTTGCAAAATCTGCCAAGGCCTTCTAGAGACAGTCAACAAATTGTTATTAACTGCTATAATATCTTCCTCGACAAGATACCTACCAATAATTTTGCAAGCGAAATATAAGAGAGCATGTTCTTTGCGTTCAAACTGGTAGATGGTTGCAAAGGGATAGTGGTTAAAGAACAAAACTCGTGGAGAATTCATAGCTTTAGCTTTGTATTATGTAGACATCCAAATACTGATGGTATATCCCTCTCTGTTATACTCTACAAGGTACGAACGTACAACAGCTTTTCGGGTGCTGGGCGGTGGTTGACGTAGTAGATTATGACCCTTCCATTCTTGTGGCTGGGTAAAGTTAGGATAAGTAGACTCTAACCTAATGATATAAACTGATCCAAAATTGGAGAAATGTGAAGAGGGGGGCGTGTTTAATGGAGAAGAAAGAGAACGCGCTCTTTTGAGGTGATAGTAAGATTCTTCATTTTGATAATTCAGTTGAATACAGTTGAAAATTTAAAAACAAAACGAAACAAAAGCAAACATTTAAGTAAACCATTGGTGATGTAAATTGATAAAGGAATTAATGTTGTCGTCATTACAATGTGAAATGCACATTATTTTGGGGTCATAGGACCCACCGTTTCAAAAGTATTTTTACTCGATGACAAGGGGAGATGACAGTCAAGCATATTATCTCACGAACTGACTCTGTTCTTAAATGAAGATTATGATTTTTCACATACATTTTATTACAAATACGGTGTCATTCGAATTGGATTGGAATCCTGAATAAACCTTAAGATAAAACAAAACGTAACCACAGATTTGAACAAAAGCTTACTAAATAAACAAAGATTAGTTTTGATATGATGAATATACATAATATTGAATCAAGATGTAAGAACAAAGTAAATGCACATTTACGTTGATGCAATTGAACTCCAATAACAGCTTAAGTAGAAAATACAGGTAAAATATGGAAATAATATTTTCAAATCACGATTTCAATTATTGGTACAACGTCAAAATATATGTACTGAACCTTAAGTAACCACATAAATATATCGAAGTTATATGATGATAAAATACAAATGACTGTATAATGATAATGACGTAAATCCGAACGCATATGTAAAAAGTTATCTGGTTAAAGGATTATACGCCTAGTGTTTGTAATGATATATTCACAGTGCTAGAATAAACTTACATGAACTGAAAGATGTAATGACAATATTTACATTTTATAACTCAATTATAATGTAACCAGAAACGCAGCAACACACAAATTATGATGAAAGTTACTTGGTTCAGTAACTGGTTATGATAAAAAAAAAACAGAACTTATTCGTATTTTAAATACAGCACTACTTTAATAATAATTTAATATTATCTATAGCGTAGGTAAAGACGTTTAAATCGTGAAGTATATTACCTATTAGATTTTTACATCGTGTATCGATGTACACAAAGTCATCCTGAGATCATTATTCAAGACACTTGATTCTCAATCAAATTTCACAACTTATAGAGAAATGTCGAAGAGCAGCATATTTTTTTTCTGGTAATTACTTGTTTGATAGAAAATCAAAATAATAGGACAGACGGGGGGAAAACAACTCAAACCAAACAATAAAAATTTCGTTGTGCAACTCAATACAATTTCTCGTAATTCTTTGATTGTGTCCTCGATGATCACTGAAGAAGCAACATGTTTACTGCCAGTCACATTGTTCAAAAACCATTAGAAATAGTTTATACATCCACGTCACATATTGATCGTACGAATTAAAAGTTGCAATTAGCAGGTTTTCCTCACCATTCTCTTCTATTGTGGACACACGACGCGAATTCCTATCATCTATCATTTTCTTTTAAGTTATTGTCTGCCATCTTGACTGTTCTGTGCGATAACGCATTATGTTGATCTGTTGTGGCTGCTTCCCGTAACATGTAGATGGAAGCATTGTCTGTACACACACTGATAGGCCTCCAGTCACGGTCAACAAGCTCGTGTTTGAAGAATACATCAGCTTACTCTCGCTTCCCTACATGCTGACTGCATATGCTCCATTTCCATCAAAGTCGCAGATCAGTTTAGACTACCTCGGTGAACAGTAATAGGATACGGTTACGTAATTATATCTGGTAGTGTCATGGTGTGACTGTAACTCAGCAGATCGTCAAATACATATAATTATCTACTACAAGTACCAACAAAGATGTAATTGTTGACAGGATCACTAGCTATACACTCCACAGACCCACCATGTGGTACCGTATCAATCTGTCGATCTGATCTGTCGATCCGCACTGATCTGTCGACCTCTGTACGAACCATTGCGTACATAGTACATACCTATCTTAAAAGGTACGCAGACTGTAGTAACTTGTAAATCTGATATCTGAACGCCGTACTCAGATAAACTCAACCAGTTGAAAGGCGCAACGGCTGAAGTAAAATCCTCTATACACACATTATTAATTGTTGTCCAGACCATATTACATAAGACGATATTACTATAATGTTGTAGGTTTTCGTAATAAAGAATTTGCTGAGAAAAGTTTAGCATTGTGCTTAAGTGGTTTCACACTGGTAACGGCAAAGATCAAAGATAATTAATGAATTTTATATTGGTTGAATTTCATTTTAAAGGGTTCTGGCAAAGAAGGAAATGCCAATAAAATGTAATCATGCGAACAGGAAATTGTATGTCACGCTCCTAATATTTAGTACGTTAAAGCCTATTTAGCAAACTTGGTCACTTTTAAACCGTAAATGTACAGCTGTTGTGTGCAAGTGGATTGTATCATAAGTTTTTCTTCACCATCCTCTTTTAATGTGGTTAAAAACTGACAGATCATATCTAATGATTTTGTATTCAGTAATTTCCGGCCATCTTGACTGTATTGTGTCAGCACACATTTCACAGTTGTATTGTTCCATAACATGTAGATGAACATGTTCATGTCTGTGCAGACATCGACAGGTCTCCAGATATTTTTACGATCCCAACCTGGTTTTTTGAATTCATAGTGCATGTTACCATTTGATCCCTCTATGGTGACTGCATATGCTCTCTTACCATTTTGGTCAACGACCAAGAGATTACGCTCATGTATACTCAGTTTGACACAATTCATCAATAATGTATTTCCAAATAGTGGTAGTGTTATAGTTTGTCTGTAAGTAAGTTGATCATCAAATTCATACACATATTTGCTGTTAGCAACGACAAAGATGTGATTGTTGACTGGATCAGCCGTTACACTTAACGCTTTCATACCTAATACCCAGCAACTAGTTGCGTCTGTCAGTTTCTTCTTCTCGCATAAACCATGACGAACATCCCATGTACAGATGTCATTATCAGTAACTGCTACGACTTTAAACTCTGATAAATAACAACAGTGCGTCGTGCCACGCCAGTTGTTATTATTACGAAACTGTTTGGGCTCTAATATTTCTCCACTTCTGTTAATGACAGTGATGTGTGACGATATAAATGAACTTCCACCCGTAATGACGATTTTACCATCCCTCATGCCTACAATGTCATCGACAGGTAAACCTTTAGCTTTGAATCCTTTCAAATCAATCATGTGCTCTACATGGTCAGAAATCGTGACATCATCAACAATAACTTTTGGTACATCACTGATCATAAAATCAGATAAAGATTCCAATTTAGGATATCCCTTTTTCATTCCTTCTATCAGAGGTTTACACGCTGTCCTGATATCAGGGATATACCAAGCATCCGTCCATTCGTGTTTAGAAGCTAAGATAGATGAGGTTGTTGCTGTGAAGTCTTCATATCTCTTAATTATCTGGTCACAGTGATCTGATATGCTTTTAAGCTCAGTTTCATTACTCTGTGCAATTCGGTCTTTCGTTGACATCAGTTTCTCGAATTCAGCATCTAACTTTCCATGTTTTTGGGAGAGTGAACCCTCTCTTTTGTTTGACTTTTCATTAACGTGTTTGGTCTCGACGTCGTATTTCGTGTTGGCGTTTTTTTTTATTTCATCATATTTTTTCCTGACTTGACTCAATTCGTCTTCAAATGTAATGTTTATCTCACCGAGTTCATCCCTTCTCCTCGTTTCTATTTCATTTAATTCTTTCCCTCTCATGGTAGTAAGTTCGGAAAGTAACCCATTGATCTTGTTTGTTTCCAGTTTGTGCTGATCTTTAACTTTTGATGTCTTTTTTGAAACATTTTCACTCAGCTTAATTGATACAGCTTGAACTTTCGTTCTTAGCTCATATATTTTACTTTTTTGTTGATCTATTTCAGCAAGTTTTGGTGTGAGCAATTTTCTTTCACGGTTTGCTAGTTCAGTTACGTCATGTATATCATGACCTTTATGCTTAGAATATATACAGACTACACAAACTGGTAAATTTCGACAAGTTTTACAACATAATATTGCTTCTTTGTCCTCATGAAAATGGCAGTTTGGTACTAAAAGTGTGGGTATTTTATCCAACGTTAGGTTCTCTGAATCGATGTTCTCCAATTTCCGAGTGTGAGTTCGATGATCAGCAAACATTTTGTTGCTAATGTGAGCCTTGTAACATTGATTACACAGGAAGTCTGTACACTTCCAACAGTACGCAAACACTTGCGAATTATCTGAACAGCTCACACATTTCTGTAAATTTTCTGTTTCAAATGATTTTTGCAACTTTTGAAACTCTAGCATACTCTTCATGTGAAAATCTGTCTTGATATCATTTACTTCATTTTCAGGTATAATGTAATCCTTTTTACACATCGGACAATTAAATTTTTTATCGTGGCTGGCATGAATGACTGTTTCCAAGCAATCTCTACAGTATCGATGAAGACATGGTAAAAGTTTTGGATTTTTAAATTGATCCAGACAAACAGTACACCGGAAAAAGTTCTCGCTTAAGTCCTTGAAAGAAATTGCCAAGTCCATTTTTGTAGATGATCAGTTTCTGTAGTTTCCTATAAATAAACAGAAAAGAATTTGACCTTGTTGTAGAAATACAAATCCGCCGATTACATCTACAGCCTTCCAAATGATCAAACCGCCTTCCTTTCTCCACCGAACAATTACCTACCTGCAATAGACAATGCGAACTGTAAGCAGAACCTGCACTTTGTATTAAAACTAGGAAGGGAGAATTGCAAGAGATAATAGTTAAATATTAAAAATAGTGGAGAATTCAAAGACTTTGCATAGTTTTTGTATGCACAGACATCCGAATCTTGTTAGCTTGCGAGTAATCCCTTTCCTTAAGTCACACTTTCCTCATCCACCACCCACCATCCACCATCCCCTCCTGAGGTGAACTCATATAAGATACATCCTTTTGACACCTTTTCAGCAGGTGGGAACTCGAGTTGTTGGAGTACACAAAAGATGTAAAGGCTTGGTCTTGGTTGGTTTCCTTATATTTAGGACATTGGAGTTGAATACTCCAACATAATGTGTGCAGTTATAAGACACAACAACTCAATAAAATAATTTACCCAAGATTACCATTTAACTGATAAACGTATTTCCCAACACTTTGCCATCAAAAGTCATCGTTAAACAATGCCAGGAAAATTGTTTCCTGTCTTGCATCCAACGTAATAGACGGTATTTTAGCTACATCATAGAGGGCATATGGAAAATGCCTTCTGAATGGATGGCGTGGCACAAGTCTTCATACGTCACCTATTTGGCCACTGTACATTGTCAATACCCTATAAATTATTTTACTTGATAAATGTGTACATAATTCTGTATGAATTTGATCGAGTTATGATACTAACAACAATACAAATATCTATAAAAAAATATATATATTTCCAAAGATACGAAGCAACTTTAGAATCATCCCATTGTTCCCGCAATACTGATTTGTGTCAATTGATAATTATCATTTATTTCACTGATGTGCCTGCCTGTGGGCAGACGTTTGTAGATGAGGAGTACCCAAAAAGGAACCCTTTCCATATTAAGGCCTAAAACTAGTATTCTACATTGGTATACTCATTAGAAGTATTGGTTTGATTAAAAGTATTACTTCTTTCAACGACGTATCTGCTTATATCAGTAGTTTATTATACTGGATTAACCAAAGCGACCGTTTTCCATATTAAGGAATACACAACCTTCTAATATATTAGCAGTCTCAATATACGGGCAATATAATTGCAAACAATCTCACAGTATTCGTGTATTATATTAATAAATGCACTTTATGCGTGGATATGAGTAGTACTCCACCTTACCGCCTCGACCCCATTAAGCATTCGTGAGACACTGCTGAATGCAGATAAGACGAAATAGATTTTGATAGACTTCCGTGGTCAAAGACCCTCACCGGACAATAAAGTCGTTTTAAAGGTAAAGTATAGATTGTATTGGTTGAGAATTTTTTTCAAATTAATACAATTTTTTGGTATAGTTCCGTTTTGTGTCGGGTTTGCCTGTTATTGCCTAATTTGCTGGGGAGGCAATGCTATAATAAATGGAAAGGTATCAATAAATGTTTTAGTCCACCGTGTACGAATGATGTGATTGTTGTATTTTTCATTACATGCGTGTTTTGCCTGTTGTTGCATGCAGTTATAGTATGAGTGTGTTACGTTTAGAGTTAAATTACAGTAACGTTTATTGTTAAACTAGTACTTAAATATAAAATAATATAAATATTTAACGGTATATTTGTATCCACATTAATACTATACAAAATATATGCTGTTTATAACATTAATGCATTTTATAAATAATATCCTACTTTGTTCTGAAATTATTGCAACACGTTATTTGTTAATGTTGTTATGCTCCTTTTAAATCTGTTGCTTACCCGCCTTATCTTCTTGGTCACTGCACTTGTAGTCAACTATTACCGTCTTATAGGCTAAGTATCTGCATTGGCTCTATGTTTCTTTGAAAGACACAAGTACGTTATTATCGCTGGGATGCTCGGTGAAACAGTGGGGGAATGACTAGCAGTCATCCGCATTTCTCAACTCTATCATTCTAAATGATACATCTAAGGGCGTATCACGCGATTGGTTTATATTATCTTAAAGGGGATCTTTAGTGGAGTTTATCCAGGTACTGAGATGAATAAAATGGATTGTTGACATTCCTGAATTTGAAACTTGTTTAATCTGCGTCTGCTTGACATGGACTTGAATTTTATAGCCCTTTTCTGAAGTGGTAAAAGGTAAATATGGGTGCAAAAGATGCATGTTTGGCTAAGTATATATCACGTTGAAGACGACACATCTTTACATTGGGTGAATGCTATGCAGTTTTATAAATAATACTTCAAAAGAATAGTCGACCTCCCTCAAGTTTTTTTCCCCAGAAAAGGCCAAGTAAACAAGTTGTTTTGCAATGAAAAGAATCACTGAATGTAAAATTCTCTCTTAGGTTGTTGAAAATACCGACGAGGCTTTTTTAGTAGATGACGTGTTTCTGTATTGTCTTGCAAATAAACAGAAAACAGTAGAGCAAATATGTTATTTTCTTGTTGTAGAAATAATAAAACTTTTTTTTGCAACATCTGCCAAGGACTTCAAGAGACAGTCAACAAATTGCTATTAACTGCTGTTATTTCTTCTTCGCACAAGATACCTACCAGTAATTTGGCAGGTGAAATATAAGCAGATCACGTTCTTTGCATTCAAACTGGTAGATGGTTGCAAGGGATGGTGGTTTAAGAATAAAACTTGTGGAGAATTCACCAACTTTGCTTAGCTTTGTATTTTATAGACATCCAAAAACTGATGGTATGCGAGTTTTCCCATTTCCTTAATCATCATATCCCTCCCTGTTGAACTTTACAAAGTACGTAGGTATAGCTTTTTGGACGCTGAACGTTGGGAGATGTATTAAATTACGGTCATTCTATTATGGTGGCTGGCTAAAGTTGGATGAGCAGACTCTTACCTATCAGTGTTTTTGTTATTTTTATGGTCTTATTGTCCTATGTGTAAGTAATTGTGTATTTTGCTTTATAGTACTTTTCATTAATCTCTTTCTCTGTTTTCTCAGGGAGCACTCCGTCAAGCCCGCAAGGGTATATTGTTCCCCTTCCTTTACTTCATGTATCCTTCACTATGCTACTTCATGTAATTTGTTTGAAGTAAACATTGATAAGCATGTTGTGAAAAAAATTGAAATAAGATGAAATAAAGAATTGAATTTTACTATGTTTGACATTTTAAGATGTATCTTCATCAATTCCTTACTTGACTGAATGCAACCCCTTCCAGTCACATTCCTGCATGCACGTGGTATCGATAATAAAATACTGTTTGTATAATATTTTAATGTAACCATAATCATAAAGCAAAAAGTAGACACACTCGGACAACAATGACACATCATTTTCAAATTGTATTCATGATGTAGCCAAACAAGTAGGAAGTTGGTTCGATGTCGCAATGGAAACATATGAACTTTACCGTTGGTAAAATAAAAATTATAAAGTTCTAAAGGTCTAAAGACGTTAATGATAACGAGCTATCCGATGAAAAGAGATTTTTGAGAATCGTTTGTATTTACTGCATTGAATGAAGAACACACCAAGAAATAAAATTGAAGATTAGTTTATTATTCAGTACTGATATAAGAACGATGTTACATTTGTCGTGAGCTCTGTGACATTTGACACAACATATGGTGGTTAATGTAACGTTTTCCCGTTTTCTTCAGACAAACGCTAACAGTGTGTGCTATCTGCGTATGCACTAAGTGAAACTGAAAAAAATAGACAATAGGCACAATAAAACTGAGAAACTGAACCAAAATCTGAAAATGCACACAGAAAACAATATGTAAAATAATGTTATGTAAATCACGGGTTGTAACAAAGTACATGGAATTATGTAAATATTACACAACATTCTGTAAAAGTATTCATATGCATGCGATTGAGGATTACACAAACTTATTGTAAACATCTACTAATTCTTTTAACATGATAGCAAGTAACTTTTACCAAAGCGTTAACCAAACGGAAGCAGTTTACATAATACAACACTACTTGTACCAGTTTGTCGACATTTATCGTTACTAAATGTACTATAGTAACCACAGCCATATATACGTGCAAGCCACATACCGTTACGTTCTCAGTGTGCGTTTACGCGCTACAATGGCATGGAAAATGACGTTAGGAGACTGGGACCTGGAAGAATTGAATGAAAAATTCGAAGGTATGTTTTGATATTATGTAAGTGAACGTGACATGTAGAACGAGAAATGCTTAGAGACCCACGACTAAGTTGGGTAGACGAATGCATTTGAATCGCTTGCGTTACGTAGACCTAACGTTAAAGTCATACGATAAGTTAATATAATAGGCTAGCTGCTGTTTGTCATAGTCAACTCATAATTATCAACGAATCCGTGTAGCCTACATACAAGTAAACATTAAACGGAATAGCCTTCGGACGGACGGAGAACTTTGGTCTATTGTAACTTAGTGCATTATATT
>JAIPMN010014398.1:0-12137 GCA_020650975.1 Apostichopus californicus | reverse complement strand
GGGGGGGGGGGGGGGGAGAAGAAGAGATGTCTTACGTGTGAAAGGTGGAACATGTCACTAAATTTATTTGACGATAAAAGGAAGGAAGTAAGGTTTACATATTGACTATTTTTGTTATTACCGTAAGAACTGTTTGAAATCCGCAGTAGAAAAACAGATACCAAAAAAACCCGGCAACTGAACTTTCAAAGTCCGGTACAGTCCACAAAAGTACATACATACCAGCGGCAAGAGGTGCTGCTGCTGCCATCCTATGAAAGACAAAAGGCAAGGGATTGTTAAAGATTACTCCCCTCTCCACCTCTCTTGTTTTCCTTTACACGTGGTGCGAGAATTTAACTTGCGTTCTTATTTTACACCGAATTAAATATATTTTTGAAACGTATTATATGGTCCATACATCTTTGGATACTATTCAGCAAAATATTAGTACTCAATTTTGTACCGGTATTGGAGTACATTTTGCTGTGCTTGTATTTGCACTAGTATACTCTAAAAGCTGTACTAGTTTTCATGTACTCGGAAATAGTAAATATTGTATACTCGTGCCAGTACTAATGACTGTGTACTCATACTGGTACTCGTACACTCGGTTCATTGTACTCGTACACTCGGGGCATTGTACTCGTAAACTCGGGTCATTGTACTCGCACACTCGGGGTATTGTACTCGTACACTCGGGGCATTGTACTCATACACTCGGGGTATTGTACTCGCACACTCGGGGCATTGTACTCGTACACTCGGGGCATTGTACTCGTACACTCGGGGTATTGTACTCGTACACTCGGGGTATTGTACTCGTACACTCGGGGCATTGTACTCGTACACTCGGGGCATTGTACTCGTACACTCGGGGTAGTGTACTCGCACACTCGGGGTATTGTACTCGCACACTCGGGATATTGCACTCGTACACTCGGGGTATTGTACTCGTACACTCGGGGTATTGTACTCGTACACTCGGGGTATTGTACTCGTACGCGTCGGGATCTTGTACTCAGGCTCGTACTCGTATGCACAATACAAGTGCGCCCTCTGTATCACCAAGAGATAAGTTATTACAATCATTGTAATACTCAGAAGTGAGTAATTGGGGTAACCCTTGCGATCAATCGCAGAAAATGTTATGTTTTACAAATAATTCACCCGGTGAGATCACATGGAAAAGGAAGAATGTTTACCTTTATAGAAACGAAGATATACAAAGTACAAAAAGACATAAAATAACAATTGTTCGCAAGAGGGGGGGGGGGGGGGGTGAGTTGCATCACTTGTTTGTCCATCCAGAGAAAGCGACGGCATATTTATTTTGAGACAATGTATTTTTCATCAATTATATCGACTATGGTAGTAATTGTTCAGTTAACTGAAGAGTTACTTTCTGTTAGTATACATGCAACAAATGAAAGAAAAAAAACAGAATAATTTCATCATTAATTATGATTCTTATAAACTGATTCACAGCGACTTTGTTACAGCTTCAGGCGCTATTATATAAGAGTGATTTCACATTTCGAGTTTTTAATAAATTTGGCACCCTGCACTGAGCCCCTTAATTCCAAGGACATACGGGTGTCGCCTTCAGCCAGTCATTAAAATATTTCGAAGCGCTTTTATCAGATCAATTTTGAGCAGACATATACGAATAGAGGATACAAAACGTTCAATATAAATATTAAAACAAATAAAAATTAAAAAATCTTCTATTAAAAAAAAATCTCCTTTTTTTAAAATATAAAGAACATAATATTTATTATGTAAAAACAGTCTCGTCCTTTATGTAAAGTCATATTTTTTTGATTTCTTGTTTTTGAACAATAGTAGAACTGATATTAGAGACAGGTATTTGTGAACTGAATTATTTAATGACTTATTAACTAATGAACATGATTGAATAAAACAAAATATTCCCAGATGTTCAAATCCTGAATAGGATTTATCTAGCGAAAAACAAGATACTTTTAATTAGAAGCTTATAGCCATTCATACATAGTGTACTCAACCTGAACTTCAAATAATGTCCTATATATGTTCTCTACGACGTCATTATCATTTACTTGTTCTGTTGGCAACGAAACATCAGAAAACTTTATACGTACATTCGTATATATGATACATTAAAGAATAACACACCTTTTATGTTATTTTGATTCATTTATCGGATGCTATAAATATCGTATAACTATCAGGTTTATTAGCTTCACTAGATAAGTCAAGTATCGTTTGAAATAATGTTGAATGTTGGATATCAACGATTTGTAAATTTGTAAATTTGCCATTTTCCATTTTTTAATTTTTATATATTTTTTGTGTGCATGTAACTAAAACTGATATGAAAAATTTTCTGGACCACAAACTGGTTAGTTTTCAACCTTCTATCTCTGTAAAAAAATTGGGGAATATTTATTTAAAAAAATTATCCGTTACAAATATATTTTAAGTAGGTAAAAAGCTGCTGAATTTCATAACGTTATTATTGTAGCGAAAAAAAGATTGGTACTTAGCTTATAGACATGAAACCACTGCCATAAATCCAGATATATACGTAGAGTTTTGTTTGATTGACGAAACCTTTGTGCTGTCATAGCTAAAATAATGCATGGTCATGATACAGAAAATTTCAGATGTCATCAATGTTTCCGCTTTCCAGTGAGGGTATCGTTTACCTAGTCCAACCTTTCACAGAAATTACAGACAAAATAATTTTGACAATTTCGTCAATATGAAGTATGTTACCTGAAGGGTTAGTGTAACCCTAACCCCTAACCCTAACCCTTTACTGCACAAAACATACCACCGTCAGGATCACGTGATCATTTTTCCTATCAAAGGTCACTGGGACTGATAGTGTACCAGTTCTGCGAAATCAGGATTGTCTTTTCTTGACTATAGCCTCTGTCATTATGTTTCTAAAGTTTAATGCAATATACGCATAAACGGGGGTTTGGAATCCAAGAAATATACTCACCATGGTTTTAGTTTTCCAAACCTCGTGTTGGTTTTAGTTATTAGAATGCCAACTATTGGGTCTGTTACAGCGTCCCAAAATCGACCAAAGAAGATAATAATACTAACATAGAGTGGTCTTAGCTGTGAAAATAAAATAGCAAAATGATTGGCCAGCCATAATAGTTTAGGGACTCTTAAAATATAAAGGGCTGATTTTGTCTTTGTTTGTTGGAAACTGTTTAGTTCTATTTGGGAATGTTATATTACACTTTAGACTATTCTAAACATGAGATATCTTTGAGTAAGCAAATTTAAAAACTCAAAAAAAGGGGTATACAGTGTCAAAATCCTTTTTTTTTTAAATGGATTAATGTTGTTCAAAGAATGTTCATATGTTATGTTAGTTTTGTTTTCCCAAATACTGCCAAATCGTCAGCTTAATATCCCTTTAGTTCTAGGTCGAATATAATTCTAGCTCTACCAACAACTTCGGTAAATCGGTAAACTGTTTCTGTTTAAGGGTGACTTTAGGCACGAATTGATAACACAACATTAACAACTATAGGCCTATACTGAGGAGATGACGTCATTTTCAATTTAGTGTTAAGGGAGCATTCCATTATGATATAGCATGATGTTAAAGCTGAATACCTTGATAGAAAATAGTTTTTTTAGAAACAATAACAGCACTAATATCTATATTTTTTTTCTATACCATGATATGGCAAAGACTAAAACTTCTGCAAATCATCATTAAAATGTGATTTCTTATTGAGTGATTACATAAACAAATAAATGAGACGGTTTGCTTACATCTGCTGTGTCCAGAAGAAAGATAGCAATGTAGAATCCTATTACTGTGTTTGTTAACTGGTATGGCATCCCACCAAAGCCATACGCAAACTTATTTCGTGTTCTTAACTTCTTCCCACTTGTCGAAGGTTGACCTTGCAATGGGGTCCTCTGAGAAATACAGATACATAATAACAGTGATTAAACAGTAATTTCATTGAGTGTTAATTGGTGTTAATTTAATTAATCATCAATTTATCTGGGAGTAACAAAGGGTTTTATAAGATTCATAAAGAGTATAGACAATCGCTAAATATTTACATATACATATATTTACATATTTACAATAATAAGAACAACGAGGGTTGTTAAATTCATATTAAGAAAACAGTATGATGGGTGTTAAGAGATGTTAACAATAAATAAAACATTTTTTTCTATCATATTCACAGTAGTAACAATAATGAGTATTATTGAATCCAGTCTAACCAGGGTCGGATCCAGGAATTTATATAGGCATGGTGTTGCTCTGTTGTTGTTCTGGCGTTGCTCTGTTGTTGCTCTGGTGTTTTTCTGGTGTTGCTGAAGCAGATTCCCATAAATGTAGGGAGCTGGGAACTCCGTTGCTTAAAATTGTAAACGTTAATAGGTATACTTTGAGTTACTTTACTTGCTATAAGTTAGGTCTATAAATAGATGTAAGTCTGAAGGCACGGTTGTGCTAATAACTACGTGTCAGATTTTGTG
Organism: Apostichopus californicus; assembly: GCA_020650975.1. NCBI lineage: Eukaryota > Metazoa > Echinodermata > Holothuroidea > Aspidochirotida > Stichopodidae > Apostichopus > Apostichopus californicus. The sequence continues at coordinate 7,646 of JAIPMN010014398.1, read as the reverse complement.
TGAAGTTGAAGGTGTATTTGGGGGAGGGAGGGAGGAGGGGGGGGGGGTGAACATCCGACAAGCGCATGGTACCGCACTGGTTAACAATGGTAATGACAAATGGTGCTTAAAGAAAGAACATGTACGCAATTCAAGTAAGAAAGTCGTTCTTATAATATAGGCCTTTCAACAATAGGGTATTGCAAAGATAATATAGGCCTAACAAAAATAGTGTGTTACAAAGATTATGAAGGCCTATCAACAATAGTGTATTACAAAGATAATATAGGCCTATCAGCAATAGTGTATTGCAAAGAATGTTGATACCTCCGTCGCATCTTCATAACTCTGTTCAGTGTCTGTCACCTCTAACTCTGTGGAAACCACCGACGCCATTTTGGAAAGTACTCTTTAACAACTGAAGGAATTAAACATGATTGCTGACAGTTAAGTTACAGTGCATTGAAGCTACCACTGATATAAGGACACAGCGATCTATCTTAACCGCTGTAAAGTCTATTTATGTTTAGTTCAACTTTGTGTTCAGCACCCGGTAAATTCTGTTTATAGACTTTGTTTACTGAAACAATGAACTTTGATCTTCTGTGGTATATCATAAATTAATTGAAAAATAAAACGGTGACCAGAAATTCGCTACGAATCCTGTCAAAACTGCTTTTGATATTAGACACAAATTCTTCTTTTAACCCTAATGTGAGTTTGAGTTCTCGATAACCGCTAATGTTCTGTTTTTCAAAGATGTTATACTTGGAATTGCTTTTTGGATTTGTTTTCTCGTTGCTTGTTTGTTTGATTGGTTCTGTGTTTAATGATGGTAAGTGTAGTCATGCCATTATGTGTCCTAGTCTATAGAACAAAGCACAGAGCTGGAGAGAGATAATATTATTGTCAGACCAGACTTGTAATGAGTTCGTTCCTAGCAATATTACCTGTACTCCAAATTGCCCTTTGTACTCGATCTCGGTGTACACTAGTATTGGTACTAGCCCAAGGTTGAGTAGTTGTATACACCTCATTTCAGCCTTGTACTCGTGTGTGTACTCATACCAATGAAAATTATGTTTGTAATCGAAGTCATGCTGCTGTATGTATACTGAATGTATACGATATGTATACGGTATATATACTATATGTATACTGTATGTACACTGTATATACACTGTCTGTACTCTGTATGTACAGTATACTGTATGTACACTGTATGTACACTATATGTATACTGTATGTATGCTGTATGTATGCAGTATGTAGACTGTATAAATGTATGTATATACCGTGACAGACTTTGAGGAGCCAAGGGGTCGGACATACTCCAATACTGTATACAATATAACTACGGGAACAGCCGTGGTGAAGGGCAAGGACGAATCCCACTTAACTACATATAGAACCCGGGAAAATGTCCCTTAGGCGATCTATTAAATACAAACTGCGACGAAAACGTAGTTTTACGCCAAACTAAAACGGCTGTGGATATGAAGCTATACCTCTATGCCTATGGTAATGGAGCAATTGTCACGCCCATTACCTCCAACAAAATATATTTATGGTGACCCGGATACCTCACCCTCAAATCCTATTCAGGACAAGCCTCACCTGCTCAATATAACTTACATAGAAGTTATTCATGGTTATACTGGACAATGCCGTCGTTCGTTGATTCGTTAAACATATTCAATTATGCAAATATTACTAGTTACTTCAGTGTTAATTCCTTTCACGTATTATTTACGATACTAAAATGTTACAATAATTTCACATCTTACTGTATTTCATATTTCAGATATCAAGATCGTAGTATTTTAATCACTTCATTATTCTCTTTACTTTTAAACATAACTACTACATCAGTTTACTCCTAAACTTTGTGGATCAAAATTTTATAGATATATTTTGTTTCAATTATATACAGCCCCCTTTGACAAAAAACAACTAGCGGAATAGTTAGCATTAATTATAACCAGTCATTAGTTACGTCGGTTAATTGGTACCATGATCCAAAGGTTTATGTGTCGTTGAGATAAAAGATCTCTGTTCTTTGATAAGATACTATTGATAGAATTATACCAAGGGGAACCTTGATTACACGATCAAAAGATAAAGACAAATAATTACCTTGTGCCTTTAGAGACAGTAAACAAAAAATGTTCCTGAACTTTTATTAAGTTTTACTTTAGTTAATATAATTCTGGAATTCTGGATTATTATTCATTCGCGACGCAGTTTTATACGATATTGAAAGATGTTGCATTGTTGTGTAAGATAAAAAAAAACAGAAATTGTGCGGTATTGCTAATTTATGGTTTTAAGCATCTACTACATAAAAAAAGATATTGTTCACGTTTGAATTATTCTGCCAATTTACATAAATTATATTTAAATGTCCATAGCAGATTATGATACACGAGCTGTGACGTCATAGGATCATATTATCTGCTGTATTTTGCAATGTTTAGGATTGTCTACAACGTAATCTTCACAATAGTTGATTTGTGAATTCTCGCATCTCACTGTTGTTGGCAGATAATATACTTACCGAATAATGATGTCATGAGATGACATCATGAGATGACGTCATGGGATGACACAATCTGTCGCATTTAAGTTCTGTCCAGTGTCGATTGATGTAGAATAAATTAATACAACTTCCAGAGGTGAACTTCTTGGGGGGGCTTTGACCCCCCCCCCCCGTCCCCCACCCCAAGTAAAATCATTCCCCGTCACCGACAGACAGAACATTATGCAACAGCGTAAGAGAATTAGCAATTCAATCTATAACACCTACAGTGCAACCTAAACAGTTAAAAGTTATTCAACATTGTTTGTAAATTATAGCACCAATTTGCATCTAAGCACCCTCCTTTGTAACATCGCTTTCAAAGGGGAGGGGGTAAACGTCTAAGATCTTTTTCTTTAGCGGGGGTAAATAAGTCTTTTTCCCGTAAGGGGTTCAAAGAATGATGTAGGCAAGAATTATTTTGTTATATGTTATAGACGGATAAGACCCAAAGGATTGTTTTTATATACCGCTTTGATTTATTTGGGAGGAAAGACCCTTTAAACAGAGGCTCATCAAAGAAAGTGGCTGTTCTCTATACACGGTATGTGTTGTTGAAATCCACTCATTGTTACTCTGATGTTTGTTTGAATAAGTTTAAAAAACATTTTTGTTTGTGTTGAGTCGTTATGAAAAAACAAGCCATTGGGCTAACATTAACATTTGTATCTTTCTTTGCAGAGCTGATATCATTAACGATTTAATCTTTTCCAATCTTTTAATATAACCTAAAGTTCTATTTATCTAATTAGAATTGATATCTAATTAGAATGTACTATCTTGAAAACCCAGATAAGGCACAGAAACATTACTAGCACTGACATTGTCCTGTTCCTACTGCAATATGGAAAATATCAACACTAACATGCTAGCTCTCTATAGTTAAGGCTAGCAGAAACACGCTATCGTTTAGTACACCTATAGGAGGGCTTACCTATGACGTAATACGCCCACACTAGTTGATACCCTTAAGATGGCCATTGTTAATTTATTTAAAAAGCTAAAAAAAAAAGACCCAACTTACATGTCATATGCGAAGATAATAATCCGATTTCCTACAAAATATGAAAACAAGTAGTCGGTAAAGGCAGGTATATATGAAAGTATATTAAAATGTCAAATTTCCTGTAAATCATCACCCGTAAATCTCCATGAATTTAGTTTAAAGTGCACCAATAAGGTTATACTTTGAATTCAACAGCCATGGCCTATAATAACCGGTTGCAAATGACGGACAGTTATAGAACAGTCTCTGTATTGTAACAAACTCTATAGATGTGTTGTAATATTTTCAGTTAACTGCAGCATATATCCTTCCTGTTTAACTTGTGGTTATATCCTGTATACATTTGGTTATACCCTGTTATATCCTGTATATCATATCATCAGGAAACTCAAGCATATCAAAATAAGCAGTTCAGCAATTTTTACGTGATTTATTTTAACACCACTGAAAATAGCCGAAGATATAAGTCTCTAACTATAGTTCATGAAAAATTCTCATATGCTTTACGAACGTATACTCACTTTTCCAAAAGTATTCACTGAAAGTAAAATAAAATTGGTTAAAATGCAAAGAGCCCGAATAAAGATTTGACAAATGGTTGTTTTCAGATGATGTGGTACAAGGGTGTATAAGCTGTTGTGGGGTGGTTTCCCCTTCACTCTTCCAAAGTTAACAAAAAACAATCAATACAAACGGAAACTAAGTTTAGTTCTTGACCTAAAATTGACATATGTTAATGAACCCGTCTCCCTCACCTCCACTCCCTATCTCATGCATTCGCTGACCTCGGTCGTGAAAACGTTCACCTCACCCCTCTCTGCATTATAACGTCTACTCCACTGCAAACTACCAAACACCCCTCCCACCCTGAATATTGCCTCATTACCAATGTTAGTATGGATTACGCAACAAGCCGACCATACAAATTTGAATTGTTTTCCACAAATGGAGGCATCCTCCTATTAGAGACTATATCAAACCGCCCGGATGTTCTCTTTCAGGAAAAGTGGCAAAATGCAATAGAAGAACATATTTTGTTATGTTATCGATAAGAATTTGGATTATTTGTGGTTTGCATGTTAAGGAGCATGAATGGAAGTACACGTGGTGCACAAATTGGGTCCATTGAGGCAATTTTAGACCCCTTTAGGCCTCCCAGGGCAGCGTACCGAAATTGTTTAGTGAAGAGGTTTGCTTACTAGTGACGAAATTTCCTGGCTCTGACAGCAAAGAAATCTTCACAGTCATGATACAGAAAATTGATGGTGCCATGAAAGGCCAACTTGTCAGCTAAACAATGATGGGTAGCGTTTAGCTAGTGAGAACTTCTATCTAGACTTAGAGACCGCATTACCGTTGTGATTTAGTGTGTAAGTCAATTGGGCTTTTAGTTAATGTGCGTATGCTACCTTAAGTACGTCATTGAGGCTACAATACATACACAACGAAAAACTGCAATGTCGCCATCTATTTGACCTACCACGTAAATATTACCTTGCCTGTAGTATTTGTCATTATATACCCGGTTGCAGGCAGTGTAACATTCATGTTAAAGAAAACAAACTACACTGTTACGTGAAAAGTGCATCTCGGTATCTTGTTACAAACATGGAAATACGCTTGTAACCTATTATGACCGCCTAAAGCTTGGGGGTGTTTTTGGCCGGGGGGGGGGGCGGGTGAGGTTCAGAGGAGGTTCAGGGAGGGGGTGGAGAGTGGAGCACAGCAGGTGGTCTGTGATGTCATCACGGTATAGTTTTCTAAAACCTTTTAATCACCTATTATAATCTTCTTGGTTCTCATATTGTACATTTAGAATCTTTCTTTATCTGTCAAAATCTCTTTATTTAAATTTCATAAAGAAAAACAACTTTGTTTTGTGAATAAGTGTTTTAAATATGCCATACAAAATACCATGAGGATTTTTGTTAAGCAACTAATTCCAGCACCGGAATATCTCTTTAAGTACCAGGTTACGTAATCTTTGATAGTACCATATTTGACCGTTAAAATAAGAGATATGGTTCCTGAAAACAGTTACCTGCCCTTTTAACTAATTTACCAAAACCGCACAACAGGGGTGAGGAAATAAGTCATAATTTTTTTTTTCAATGATGGAGTTCTAAATTTAATGTTTGTACATGAGGTGATAACAATTTACATGAAATCGTGGTACACAACAATTTCTGTATCAGAGTAGACAGATCATAACTCACGAATTAGGAACTCTTAAAATGGACGCAATCTCCCAGATCTGTTCTGTAGATTGGAATGGCTATCGAACCACATGTCTAATGGCTGCCTCGGTCAGTCAATTTTGGCTATGCAACCGTTCAAAATGATGCCTTAGATTAGCCTTCAACGTTTGTCAAGTTTATTGCGCGCTTTGCATCTCCGAGATGGCGTGACAAAGTAATGAGGTAATATAATTCCGACCAATGGGGTTCATTTTGGCGCCTCATAGTTTCCTATTCTTGCTCATGATATGCCTTTGGGGACCATTCTTTGCGATACAGGAAACATGCTTTCAGCACCTTCCAAAAATACAAAAATATCATTTTGAATTCACATCTTTTCAAAATGTAGGAAAAACATCTAATCGTGAAAACATTCAACGATCTGATAAAAAAAACCAAATAACGTTTATTATTTTTTCCCAATAAAATTCGTGTCATGCACGAACATGTATTTCAACAGTCCTTAACAATGTAAACTGTTCGAGGAAAAAAAGGAGCCAACTTATTAAAAACTAATACATGTTATGTTCTAAAATCGCTATTTGAAACTTATATAGTTCACGAAATATGTTTCATTTGGTAAAGACGCTCTTACTTAATTCTTCATAACGTACTGCGTTGCGATGATTTGAAATGTTAAAATTATGTTTTACAAATTTTACAAAATATTATCAATTTGAGACATTCACTAGAAATGACATATCAATCACCCACAGGCAATGTGAGTTTGCTAGCTGAGCGTCTTGCTTAAAAGATGGCTTTAGGCAGAAAATAGAAATATAAAATTGAATAGTAATGTTTGTGTAGCTATTCCGATTAACAAGATATTCACCTATTAATGTGCTTAATCTCTGGAATGCTACTGTAAGGCTTAATTAATTATCATGTCGGCTTGTCAGTGCAGGCCTAATTGTTAATATTAATCCATTTTCTTGAAATTCTAAAAACTCAACCAAAACATCTTTGTTTCACTTCAAATATAAGCAGAGCATTCTTGGATGGCATTCATCAAGCATCGTTTGCTATTAACAAATGATTTAAATAGATTATAAACATGTAACATGAACACATAAAAATGTTTTATGTATTTCCATTGAGTTTTGTATTGCATCTGATGAACTTAACTAATGGTCTGTGTATTAGGCTACAAGGTCCAGTCACTTTAACTAATGAACATGATCTGTTTAAAAAGGTTTTCTATAAATGTGCTACATATATACAACCTGCACTGGCGGAAGTGGTTTTAACGTTCTACATCAAAGGTATTATTAATGTTGTGCCTAAAGTCATATGACTGTTAGCTCAGTGGTTAACGCCGTTGCCTTGCAATCATAAGGTCCCCAGTTCGAGTCACTCCAAGATTAATGTAAGTCGTCCAGTTACAGAGTTGTTGATAATTGACAATTCATAATCATGGACGTTAAATATGAATCTAAGAGACTGACTTCGGTCAGCTTGCGGCTTTGATAAGCCAATGAGGCTTCTTCGCGAGTTCCTGCTTGCAGGAGGATCTAATATACATACATTTCATTAACTGCATTTTGCTTTCGCTGAGATCTCTCTGTCATTCTGCCTAAGCCGTGTCTATGCTTAACATATAATTGAATACACCTCTCATGCTAACTGTGAAATCCATTTGTTGACAATCAATGGTTGCTCATAATGATAGGTTTTCAGCCGTTTCGTTCCATGTGAGGAACTTTGTGCCCCCACAAAGTGAATTTGAATGACGATATATATATAGTTCCACCTTACAAGCAAAGTGAACACCAGGTGCAAATGAGCCATTATGAGCCTTATTTACGGAGACAAAATATACGCCCAACAGTGTCAATTAAAATCACGT